>JAJOOH010006780.1:0-89445 GCA_029582605.1 Solanum gracilifrons | reverse complement strand
ATATATATATATATATATATATATATATATATGATATGATATGATCTATGACATTTGTACTAGGTTTTAATTTGATTTGTCATACCCTTGATGCCCCTATATATGTTGGTACCCATGTTGGAAAGTCGGTTGTAGTAACCCATGTGTATCATAATTGTTCTGTGTTATTTATGGGCCTACAAACTCAAGTAGATTTAGTCATTTTAGACATGCTAGAATTTTATGTGATCTTGGGTATGACTTAGTTTTCCCCCTAATTTGATGCGCTAAATTATAATGCTAAGACAATGACTCTAGAGATTCCAAGGAGGGAAAGATTGGAGTGGGAATGGGTGTACATGCTTAAGCCGTTGAAATATATATCATTTCTTTGGGCTAGAAAACTAAGTAGGGTAGGGTGGGTTGGCCTATTTGGCTCATATTTAGGATATTAGTGCAGAGTCTCCTTCCATTGAGTCTATCCTATGGTTTTGGAGTTTCTAGAGGTGTTTCCTATCAATCTTCCTAGCATACCTCCGAATAGGGATATAAACTTTTGTATTGACATGGAGCCAGAAACTTATCCAATCTCTATTCCTCCCTATTGCATGGCTCTGGGAGAGTTGAGAGAGATTAAGGCAAAACTTTAGGCATTTCTTCATAAGGGGTTTTTTCGTTCTAGTGCTTCTCCTTGGGATGCTCTTGTCTTGTTTGTGAAGGAAAAATGTGGTAGTATGAGGATGTGTATAGGCTACTCGCAATGAATAAGAACACCATTCAGAATAAGTATCTCTTGCCTCCCATGGATGATTTGTTTGGCCAGTTGTAAGGTGCGTCTATCTTTCCTAAGATTGATTTGAGGTCAGGGTACCATTAGTTAAAGATTAGGCATGAAGACATACCTAAGTCATCCTTTTGGACCCAATATGAGTTTTATGAGTTTTTGGTAATGTAATTTGGGTTGACTAATGCGTCTGCAGCCTTTATGAGTTTGATAAATAGAGTGTTTACAACATTCTTGGATTCCTTTTTATTGTTTTTATCGATGATATTTTGATTTACTCTAAGAGAAAGGAGGAATATGTAGACCATATTTGTTTGTTCTTGGTATCCTAGGAAACATAAATTGTACGCCAAATTTTCTAACTATGAATTATGGATTCCTTCGCTTGCTTTACTTGGGTATGTGGTTTCAAAAGAAGGGGTGATGGTAGATCCCAAAAGATTGAGGCAGTTAAGAATTGAGTTCATCCTAGCGAGGTGGGAAGTTTTGTGGGGTTTGATAGCAATTAACACAGGTTTGTGAAGAACTTTGCTTCTATTGCTACACACTTGACTAGGTTGACTCAAAAGGAGGTATCTTTCGAATGGTCAAAGAAATGTGAAGAGAGCTTTCAAAAGCTAAAGGATCGTTTGCTACAACACCAATCTTGACCTTGTCAACAGAAGGTAAGGATTGCATTATTTACTATGATGCTTCACATTCGGGTTTTGGTGTTGTGTTCATCTTGAAAAAAGAATGTCATAGATTATGCTTATAGATAGTTGAAGCTTCATGAGAGGAACTACCCCACCCATGACTTGGAGTTGGTGGCAATGGTGTTCTCTCTCAAGATCAGGCAACAATATCTGAATGGAGCTAAGTGTGAGGTATTCACGAAACATCGCAGTCTTCAACATATGTTCACTCAGAAGGATTCAAACTTCAGATAGAGAAGATGGATGGAGTTTCTCAAGGGTTATGATTAGGCTGTCCAGTATCATTCGGGTACACCTAATGTGGTGGAAGAGATGTTAAGCTGGAAGACAATTAGCATGGGCTGGTTGGCTTGCTTGGGGATATCAAAACGATCTTTAGCCAGGGAAATTCAGACTTTAAAGTCTAAGTTTATGTGGTTGGGCATCTTTGAGAATAGTGGGGTGCTAGCCAGTATTAAGGTTAGACCCACCTTCAAAGAGAAAATCAAAGATGCGACATTCAATATTGATGGGGTTCTTAAGTTTAGATGAACAATTTTTGTTCCTCGATTTGATGGCTTGATCCATACAATATTAATTCGCACTATTTTATTTATCTGGGTGTGACCAAGATGTATAGGGATATGAGGCTACTTTATTAGTGGAAAATATGAAGAAGGTCATTGTAGAGTATGTTTCCAAGTGCCAAAATTTTCAATAGGTAAACTATGAACACCAAAGGCCTGAAGGATTGCTTCAGAGGATGCTCATTCCTAAATGGAAGTGGAAAAGGATAGCCATGAATTTCGTCGTGGGACCACCCAAGACTTTAGGGAAATATGATTCCATTTGGGTTATTGTTGACGGGTTGACTAAATCAGCCCATTTCATTTCAGTCAGAGTGGACTACAAATCCTAATAGTTGGTGAAGATTTGTGTCAAGGAGAGAGTGAGATTGCACGGGGTGCCCCCTCATCTCAAAACGCCACACTCAATTTACTTTGATGTTTTGGGATAAGTTGCATGAGGCATTGGGCACTCAATTCACTTTTAGTATAGTTTTCCACCCATAGACTAACAGTCAGTTAGAAATGAATATACATGTATTGAAAGTTGTATTTAGGGAATATGTAATTGATTTTAGGGTCCATTGGGATCAGTTGTTATCCTTATGTGAGTTCTTCTATAATAATAGTTATCACTTCAGCAGTGATGTGACACCATTTGAAGCACTTTATTAGAGCGATGCATATATCCCATAGTTTGGTTTGAGCCTGGATATGTGAAACCTTTGGGTGTTGATATGGTTTAGGAAGCTAGGGAAAGGGTGGGGGATTAAAGCTAAGTTATTGGCAGCCAAAAGTAGGAAGAAAGTGCATGTGGATTGCAAGGTAAGAGACATGTCTTTCCAAGTTGGTGAACAGGTTCTATTGAAGTGTCACCTATAAAAGAAGACATGGGGTTTGGTAAAAAGGGTAATCTTACCCCTTATTACATTGGTCTACTTGAGGTTATTAAAGGTGTGAGGTCAGTTGCTTATAGGTTAGCACTACCACCCAACTTGTTTAGGCTTCACTCAGTGTTTCGTGTGACTATGCTAAATACCATGGGGATGAAACCTACATCATCAAATGGGACTCACTCGTGTTGGACAAGGTTTTGCGGTATGAAGATGAACCACCTGCGATATTTGATATGGATGTACAAAGTTGAGGAAAAAGGAGATCAAATTAATAAAGGTTCACTAGAAACATTGTCCAGTTGAGAACGCTACTTGGGAGACAAAAAGGGCCATGCAAGACAAGTATTTTCACTTGTTTGAGATTTTAGGTACTACCCTTATTCTACTTTAGCCCAATTTTTTTGGTTGATCACTTGGGGACGAGTGATGTGTAAATTGATATCTATTATAACGACCTGACCTGATATTTATGAATAGCTCCACAGGAAAAGAATTTGAGCTAGAAAACTTTCGAGATAGTGACTTAAATGTTTTTGTCTAGGCCAGCCTTAGACAGGATTTGAGCTAGGTAAGATCTAAGGTCATCTGAGAATGAGAGGGGTCTATTGTTGAGGTGTTGTTCATATTTTTATTGTAGCCAAGAACTTAAGGAGTCCATAATTTCAGAATTGGATTTAGATAAGTAGAACCCCAAAATTGAACTTGACATGAAAGGTATATGTCGGGAGATCAACAGAAGGAGTTGTGTTGTAAAAAGAGCCTTTTATGGATGTTGAGTTGTAGATACATCATCGAGACCACTATAGTGGAAGGTTTTCTACTATTGCAAGCTCAAACTACTATAGCAGTGTAAGTTACTGTTTACATCCCTACTTTATTCAAATAAGGTGAAACATCATGGTGACTCAAAAAATAATCAATTAATTCAATTTTGAAAGAATTTTAAGAATAAACGAATTTTAAAGGATTCTCCACCTAATTTTAGGAAAAATTAGGAAACCAATTAATTAATTAACTAAAAGAATGTCTACGAAACTAATAGATTCTTGGTAAGGGGTTCAAGTTATTTCAAAGGAGGTGTTAGGCATCCTTTGAAATCCATAATTGTGGGTCCCGACTGAGTTCTTTTTTGTCAAATTGAGGAGGAGATAAAAAGAATATACAAATATAATAAACATGCAATATACACAAGTAATAAAATAAAACAATAATATCAAAAATGATCTAAGGTTTGCCTAACATTGATAATATACACAATAGTGAATAAAAAATATAATTCGAACTCCATTCGAATAGCTTCAATAGGAAGCAACTCCGGGTACCTGTAAAGAAACTTAGTAAAAGTGTTAGTAATAAATAAATATGAATAAAATTAAATGGATTACATAATAGCTTAAAAATAAAAATCTGTCTTATTAAAATGGGAGCCTTGGAAATCGACGATAATTTTTTAATCTGTCAATTTTAACGTATACTTCAAACACTAAATGATATGAACCCTATAAAAAATAATCCAAAAATTGTGTGAAGAAACTAATAAGCAGTAACCAAGGTTGATATAACAACAAAATGAAAAATAAAGGTAACCACGCCATTAAAATTAGGAGGCAACAAAATGATTCAAGGTCAACATAACAGTAAGGAAATAGGTAACAATAAAATAGAGTAAATAAATAATTCAACAACCAGTGCTATTCTAGTGGCTTTGGGTGGTGCTCTAGTGAAGGAGAGGGAAATGGGTGGTTCTGTTTGGTGGTGGTGTTACTTTCTGATGGGTTGTACGGGGGTTGTTTGGTACTGTGTTGGTCGGAAAACATAGAAAAATGTGGTCGTTTTGGTCTGATGTTCGCTGGAGAAACAAGAAGATTACCTTTGGGGTTTTGGGCTTGGTTTGGTGCTTCTTGTTGAGATGTTTCCGGTGACTATTTCACCCAAAAAGGAGAAAAGCAAAGGGGCTTAGCATTGCTGCTTTTGGGTCGGAGAAAATGGTGAACGAAGCTGGTCAGAACAGTGATTGTCGGAGCCAGTCTTGAAAGGTGCTTTCTGGTAGAGTTTTGGTGCAGTTTTCATCGGAAAAATGGGAAATGATAAATAATTCACCACTCCTAACTTAATCACTAAGAAATAGCTTAAATAGAAGATCGAAAATCACCTATAGTACAATACCACTATTTTAAAACCATGGGTAAAACCCACTAGCTAATAAAATATTTGTGTATGAAATCTTATTCATATTTGAATGAATTTGTAGACTGTGCAAAATATCAAAATAAATATTAACAAATGTACCAAATAAAATGAATATTAAAAAATGTAATGAACATAACTAATGACATTTAAAAAATACAATTTAACAGGACTAATGATTTAATCAAAATGAATGAATATTCGAACGTATCCAACCGGCAGTGACAAAAAATAATGTAATTAAACTTAACTCATAAAGAATTCCAAAATTTTGACAAATAAGGATTGTTATCGATAAATTTATTTAGATTTATAAAAAAAAATGTATTTTGAACTATTAAATAAATAAAACTTAAAAGGTACGAATTTTGGAAATGTTAGGCCAAAATTGGGTGCCAACAGTTACCACTATAGCAAGACTCGTACCGCTATAGCAATAAAATTGAGATTTTATGTAGAATATAGCTCAAAAATGAGAAAAGACATAAATACACCATCAAAGTTGTCCCGTATTTGCATAAAGACACCCTAACTTTCAAAGTGTCCTATCACCCCACAAAACTATTTAATATCGTTGTAAATGGGCCTTTTTTACCCATTCCCTCGTCTATGTAGTCGCGCGTGTTTCTCACTCCCTATGATAGAATTCAACACGACCCGACCCTATTCCTTTAAGAAAAGTCGTTTTCTCCTTTTCTTTTCTTATTTCTCAACTTTCCCTAAAATCTGAAGAAATAGAAAAGTTTTCTCGTCGTGTTGTTGTTGATAATCTTGTTGTTGATGTGTCTTAGGGAAGATTCTTTGAGATTGAAGGTCTAACATGTTAGGACTCTACATCATATGATAAAGATCTTATCTTTTTTCGATTATTATGATTTTAGGGATTATTATAGTGTAAAAGTGTTGGAATCGGCCTTCTATAGTTGCCATTGTTAGGATATTATAGGTTTTAGTTGTTACTGTTAGGGTTAGGGTGTTGTATTAGCGACTTAGTGCGACTGTTAGTGATTAGGGTTTTGTGTTATCGACTTAGTGCGAGTATTAGTGATTGTATTTTAGGTTAGGGTTTGATATTATCCACTTAGTTTGAATCTCATTATTTGTCTCTTATACATTTGTAGACTTCAATTTTTACATTATCGACTGCTACTGTTAGTGCTTTTGTTCTGTTAGTGATGGGGCTAAATGTTAGTACTGTTAGTCTCTTATACATTCGTTGTTACTGTTAGGGCTAAATGTTAATGTCGGGGCTTATACATTTGTAGACTTCAATTTGTACATTATACATGTGTAAACAGTCTTTTGTTATGTTAGCGATGGGGCTAAATGTTAGTGCTACTGCTACTGATAGTGCTTTTTCTACTCTTGTTTGTTAGTGATTATGTTTGTTGTGTACAGCTTGGTAGAGTTTGTTCTTGAAATGTGTGTTTGAATTGTGTTTGTCTTTGTTACATGCTTTTTTAGGATGACTTTTACTCTAATAACTCTATGATGGTATCATGGGGGGGGGGGGGGTAATAGAAATTGGTCCCCCACCTAAATATATTGGGGGGCATATAACAGAATTCCTAGATGTAGATGTTGATAGGATGTCTTATTTTGAGTTGAGGGACTACATAAAGGAACTAGGATATACAATAGATTGTGAATTTTTCATCAAGTGGGATGGGTTATTGGTCCTTGTTGATAACGATAAGGTTATATTTGACATATTTAATATGATAAATGATGGGAATATAGTGGAGGTGTATGTTTTCATTGGGTTAGTGAAGCTAATCAGGCCCCACTTGAATTGGAGTTTCTCCTCAATGTGAGTGATAGTGGGGTAGGTGAGTAATCTTTTAATAAGGCTTCTAACCCTAATAATCAGCCTCCTACTTCTACTTTTCCTTCCATCCCTACAACTGGTCCTTCTGAAACTTCCAGCACTCCATTTGAAGACCACTCTACTACTGTGCCTCCACCATCTCCTTCTTCTACTATGCCTCCACCATCTCCTTCTATTGTGCCTCCTTATTCCACTGTGCCTCCACCATCTCCCTCTACTGTGCCTCATCCTTCCACTGTGCCTCCTTTTTCCACTGTGCCTCCACCCTCTCCTTCTTTGCCTCTTTCTTCCCCTGCACCTTCATTTGATCCTATCTAATGATGAAGTGGAAGATGAATCAGGATTAGAAGGGGATACTAATAAAGAGACTGAGGTTGATAGTGATGTCGATCAAGAGTATATAGATATAAGGGTAGCCAAGAGGCATTTCAAAAGATCACAAATAAGAAGTAGAGATACTACTCCAGATCATATTATTTTTGATGAAAAAGGTCAATACATAGGGTATGATGAGACAAATATTGGTTTTAGGGAAAGGTTAGTTGGTAAGCTAGGAGGTGATGAACCTTACTATCTAAGTGATGAAGCTCCTAGCTCTAAAATAGATGATGAAACAGGTCGGGGAGATGGTGAATAGGTCGATCAAGTAGTGCATAGACCTATTAGGAGGAAGAAAACCCCAAATAGAGTTGTGTTTGATGCAACTTTCGAAAAGATTGTTTGGGAGTTAGGACTGGTTTTTGGAACTGTTAATGAATTTAGAGTGTCAGTGACAAGATATGCAGTCCAAGAACATATTCAAATTGAAAAATATGTGAATGAGCCTAGTAGAGTTAGAGTGAAATGTTGTAAAAAGACTTGTCCTAGGTTGTTGCGTGCAAGTAAGGATAAAACTAGTGGAGATTTCCTTGTTAAAAGATACAACCCAGTCCATAAATGTTTGACATCTACTCATAACTATCTTCGCAACTCAAAATGTTTGGAGAAAGAATAACTCAATAGTCAAACATGAGCATTGTGTTGTTGCATGACATTATTAAAAAGGAGTTGGATATTAATGTTGGTAGGACAACAGTGAGAAGAGCTAGGACTAAAGTGTTACAAGAGATCATGGGTTATCACATTGTGGAGTCTGGTAAGATTTTTTATTATAAATATGAAATTTTAAGGAGTAATCCAGGTAGTAATTGTGTAGTGAAGGTTGGAGAAGAAGATGAAACTGGGCAGAAATTTTTTAAAGGATTTTATGTTTGCTTCAATGCTTTAAAGAAAGCATTTTTTGGAGGTGCTAGGAGGTTGATTTGCTTTGATGGGTGTTTTCTCAAAGGTGTGTGTAAAGGCCCGTTATTAGTGGCAGATTGTACTGATGGGAACAACAAATGTTGCCTATTGCTTGGGAATTTTTTGAGGTTGAGAATCAGTTTACCTGGACATGGTTTCTTGAACAAGTGAAGAATGATCTTGACCTTGGAGAAGGGCATCAACTATCCATCATTACTAATATGCCAAAGGTAATTATTCTGGACCTTGGAGAATGATCTTACTATTTCATTGTTGTTAAGTTTTGCATTTTAATTATTCTTTTTCTGTTATGTTGGTTTGTTAGGGGCTAAAAATTGTTGTTGAAAATGTATTGCCACTAGTTGAACACAGAAAATGTGCAAGACATGTTCTTGCAAATTGGTGTAAAAACTGGAAAGGAGTTGAAAGAAGAAGAGTGTTTTGGAGGATCGCTAAATCCACATTTGAAGCTCAGATGAAGGATAATATACAGACAATGAAGAATTAGGACAAGAATGTTTGGATGATATTTTATGGTACAACTTGAATACATGGTGCAAGAAGTATTTTCAAAACTACAGCAAATGTGATGTTATGGACAACAATATGGTAGAAAGCTTTAATGCTTGGATACTGCCTGCAAGGTATAAAACAATCATCACAATGCTTGAGGAGATAAGGGTGAAGATTATGAAAAGAATTGGTGATTTGAGAGAGTTCTCAAACACTTGAATCACTGATATATCTGCTATGTCTTTGAAGATTTTCAAAGAAAATATTGAAAAGTTTATGCAATGTAACTTGACTTGGAATGGAGAAAGAGGTTTTGAGATTAAACACCATGGATTTACACATACTGTGGTCATTGTTAGTAGGAGTTGTAGTTGCAGATCCTGGCAGCTCAGGGGCATTCCTTGTCCTCATGGTGTTTCTGCTCTTTATTACAAGGAATTGGAACCAATCCATTATGTGGCTAGTTGTTATAGCAAAGAAACCGACCTCAGCACATATGCCCATTTTATTCAGCCAATGAATAACATGAAAATGTGGCCAACATCAAATAATCCAATTGTAAAGCCACCAAAGATCAAGAAGTTTCCTGGAAGACCGGGTAAGGTTAGAAGAAAGGAAGCAAATGAAAGCAAAAACACTGGAAAGCTTAGCAAAAGAGGTGTTGTCATGACCTGTAGCAAATGTGGTACACAAGGACACAATAAAAGAGGATGTCCTACAAGAAACCAAGTTGGTCCAAGTCAATCAACTGAACCATCTTATCAGGCAAGAGGTACTGGTCCAAGTCAATCAGTTGAACCTTCTTCTCAGACATAGGTACTTTTATTTGTTACTTTCAAATGTAAGTTATATGTACATGTATATGTATTGATATATTAATATACAGGCTACTGAAAGTGCTAGAGGAATAGGCGCATGAAGAGCAGCAAGAGGCAGAACAAGCGCTAGTTGTTCAACTCAACCACCTAGAGCTTCATCACAAGCCACCACAAATAATGAAAGTGGTAGAGGAAGAGGAATATGAAGATTTTCAAGTTCTATAGGTGTTCCAATTCAATCACCTAGAACTGCTACAAACACATAGGTAATATATCTAATTATTATATCTTTTTTAGACAATATAGATATGCTTTAATATTTTGGTTTCAAAGTACAGACTGTAAACGGGAGAGGTAGAGGTACAGGTACAGGTACAGGTGCAGGTAGAGGAGCAGGAACAGGTAGAAGAAGAGGAATGCCTCAAGAGAGAAATGTGAATGAAGGACTAGGTAGAGGAAGAGGAATGGCTCAACATAGTCAAACTAGTTCTGAAACAACTTGCAATGGAAGAGGCCTAGAAAGAGGGAAGAGACCAGTAGAACATGAGGACACCACTGGAGGACAAACAAGACCTTTTAAAAGGCCAAGAATGGTAGGTCTTGGCATATACCAAGCTAAAGATGGATTTACAACTCTCAATGTAAGTTTACAACTGTTAATGTAAGTATACAATTGTCAATGCAAGCCTAAATATCTTATATTTGAATGTGTATTTATTTCACTAAGAAGCCTGGATTGCCAAGTAGAAGAGTCATCAATATTGGTACAAGAGTGACAAAGAGGTTTGTTGTTGTTACTGGTGATATTGGCTACACACCAGTACGTGGATTCAAATGGAAGGGGAAGACAACTATTACCAATAGCAACCTAGAAAGAATGAGGGCTGAAAAGGTTATCCAAACTAGGTTTGCAGATGTTGCTACTGCTAATAGCCAAAGCCAAACAACTTCAAGTAGGAAGACTTTTGTGCCATGGAAGTAGGACATTTTGGTGTTGTCTTGTTCATTTTGGCAAACAAAATTTAATTATGTATATTTTGGTGTTGTTCGTGGTTGGAAACAAACTCAATTTTGCGTGTAAACAAACAAAACTTGAATAACTATGTTGCAATGAAGTCCTTTTTTTTATCAGTTTTGTTGTTGCCTTTTTATTTGAAATTGAACATATTTTTGAAGTTTCTCAAATGGTTGCCACAATAATATAGACAAGAGAACCAAATGCATTAACAACTTGTTCAAATCATAACTATTTCGACAACAAAGACCAGCAATAACTTGAGCATTCAACAACTTCCATTCTTCATGTTACACACACCTACAACTAGCAAGATCAAGATAATTAGCTTCTAGTTACACACACCTACGACTTCTAAAACATGAAAGTAACTAAAGATGTCTGTGGCAATTTTGGTTGCACATACCTACAACTTTCATCCTTCACATTCTTGGTTAGACTTAAAAATAGAAAACACACAATAATAATCAAGACAATTAGCTTCAAGTTACAACATTTGCTCTTCTTTTTCTCCTTCATCACGACTTGGTTACTTTCAACACGACTTTCATAAGATGCTAATACTTTTTCCAACTCCTTAATTCTCCTTGCTTATGTAGGAAGAATGTACTTGGATCGTATATCAATATCTTCACAATCTCTCCATCTAAAGAAGTTGCACGAATCCTCCTAAAATACGCAAAAAAAAAATTAAAGAAAAATACATTAACAAAATATGTCCATAAAAGAATTAGGAAACATACACGATAGTGTGGACAAGACCAAAATCTTCGAGTTGGATTATGCTCCGACCATGAAAGTTTGCATTGATAGTAAGTCACCATGTTTGCATAGCAATTTCACTCGCAACATCGGATCATTCTCATCATTACAAATACGATTCAACAATGCATTTGATATTTTCAATCAAAACTAATCACAAAATTGAGAAGAAATTAAACCATAAAAAAACTTGAAATTTACAATTTCTACTGGAAATTAAAAGATAAAATGAATTCCTACCTTATTTTCTTGGGGAAGATGATGAAGTCGTCAAACAGAGAGCACCAATGTTGATCTTGCTATCGAAAAAAACCATGAAATCGAAAAATTAGGTCTTCCAACGGCTATTTTGGGCTTAAATTTGGGGAAGATGGCATAAATTGATGAAATAATTAATAATAAAGAAAGAAAATGATACGTGGCACTTTTAAACTGGTCCATGGCAGTGAAAACACTGCATGACGCGCCTCACGTGCGTGCTAACAACCCAGGCGAGGGAATGGGTCAAAATGGCCCATTTACAACGATTTTAAATAGTTTTGTGGGGTGATAGGAGACATTGAAAGTTAAGGTGTCTTTATGCAAATACGGGACAACTTTGATGGTGTCTTTATTTCGCTTCCCTACTTTTTGTACTTTAAGTTCTTGAACTTTGAAATGGACAATTTTGGGAAGTTTGCATCAATTTCCCATGAAATTCATTGATAAAGGTAAGAATTTGACTCCCCAATCATGTAAATGGATTCTTAAGCCTTAGAATCTAGGTTATTGTTTTTGCGGGAAGATTTTGACTTGATTCCATGGTGGGAAGAGAGATAAGTTGGGAAAGATGACCATATTTCTTTCTGGGATTAAGATTTGTTAATAATCTAGGTTAATTAATAGGTCATTAGTGATTGATTGTTATTTACATTGTTTATTTTAGACAAAGAACAAGTCAAGGCACTTCGCAAGGAAAATGTTTGGGTTATTATGTCACACCCCTAACTAGAAAGGGGCAGACATCAAGGATATACACAAGCACCTGCTAAATATCTTACTAATCTCATGCCAAAGCTGAAGATTCATAAGCAGTGGAACCTATATAAAGACACATACTAAAACATAGATAACAAAAGGGCCCATTGGGCTACTTTACAACGGAAACAAGACTAAGTCTACGAAGCCTCTAAAGAGTATGCCTCGGAGAATCTGATAACTAGTCGGGACAGGGCCCAGACATACCCATTCTGATATATGTACATATATAGCAAAATATAGGCTCTAAATATCTTATAGCTCCAGGTAGAGGTGGAGCTTACCAACTACTAAACTGGAAGGCCCTAGTCTACTGAAAATGCTTGTTGTCCTGAGTACCTGAACCTGTAGTGATACAAATGAAACGCCAAAATATAGAGATGTCACTACATACAAAATATGTACTAGTATGTAAAGCAATCTGAATAACAAGTAGACATCAAGTATCATGATATGCAAATCTGAGCATGTGTATGCAGGAGACATAATCCGTAACTAGAATTGTGACCAACCTCAAGGGTGCTCATCGAACGTTTCATGGCTTAGTCATTTATAGATATAATCCCTATAATTTGCCTAAGTGAAATCTTTGCTTCATTATATCGCTTCTTTGCTCTTTGTAAATCTAACTGTCAAGGAATCACATGATGGCCTACTGACAGCGATTAATAAACCCTGTATGGCATTTGTTGCCCACTGTCATGACCATGCGTGAAATCTCATAGTCTGGTAACGAGGTCTATCATGGTACGCCCCTAAGGGATCCTGTATGGTATGCCCGCAGGCCTGTATCAGTCAGGTGAATCCACGACGGGAAATTCCAGCTGACTATATCTGAATTCTGTGCACAGAGTAGCATCACACGTAGTAGCCGTAAATTTACCCACCCTACACTGCAGAGTAGTCTATAGTCTCAACTGCTTGCAATTGTTTATAATAATTAATTCATTAATGACATAGCTCGTGATACAATTCGTTGTTACATTCTCTAGCTTGACAATCATATATCTTTTGACCTATGCACTTACGAACAGTCTGTGACTGGTTGCTTTCTTTAAATTTATGCAACATGTACACCGCTAACTTATAAGAGTTCCAACTGTAGACAAATGTAGTTGTGTGAAACATATTTCTTCCTTGAAGAATACTATAACTCTATAGGTTTAAGAGTCAACATGAGAGGGTTTACAAAATAGGATAACTTTCTTTCAAGTATCATAGAATCTACAGTGACTTTTATCGGAAGAACATGCGAGTTTAGGTCGTGCCTTAAGGGCAAAAGAGGTTTTAGCTTTACATACATTAATTCGGGACTTACTATCTTACGTCGTCAAACTCCTTTGCTGACAACTTTATGTATAACATAAAATCATAAAAGGATAGTATAAGAAACTAATCAAGAGTCACAACAATGCCTAAAACACATTAATGGTTCGCGAGAGACAATCTCAACAATTACCATAGATGAGTGGTGTATCACCACACCCTTCTCTTTCTCTACTTTCCAAGAAGGCTTATGACTTATTTACATGTTCGGTATTACTCCTCATCCTTTAACCATAAAGAACCAGCCCCCTTAATTATCCACACTTAACATAAAAGTAAAACTCATGGCCTCCGATCACCATCCCACCGGTTCCTTGTTAACGATGTCAAATTCCTTTATAAGCTCATAGTTTAAGTTGACAGAGAACTAATGCCATAAATTAAAATAATAGAAGCTCATATAATCAGCTACAACATATTATTAGTGACTTAAGAATTTCATCAAACACTTGGTGAGCGACAATGTTTCATGAACTATAATAGTCGTTTTCTCTATACCTCGCCTTCCGTTTTAATGTAACCAGATTACTTCCCCAATACAATACCATTGACCCCTCATTTGGTCAAAACAATAGCCAACACAACCTTTTACAAACACCCTCCTCACCAAAACATCAAATACAATGGGTAAAACATGGACTCACGGCTTCCTATCACCGTCCTATGAGTCCTACCCGCAAATTATACTTAAAGCATCCTTGGAATACTATTTATGAAGATAGAAGAGGATTCATACCTATATATCAAAGAAAATCCTCCCCTTCCCTTTTTTATTCTCCAAGAACAATACTTTTTCCTTCAAGAAAACATTTAGCTAAGTATATCTATAGGTCTATGGAGAGGAAGACACTAGATTCTTGAAGAAACCAACTTACCTTAAGCTTTGGTGGATTGAAGATGACAAAAACTTGAAGAAATAACTTGAAACCAGTCCTTACACGTTCTTGAGTATATGAGAAAGCATATCCCAAACTTCTAATATAAAAACAACAAGTTTGGCCGACTTTCTCTAAAGTGCCACATGTCCCGCAGTGATTGGGCAGTGCGCGCTTCTGTCGTAGAATGAACATAACTTTTTACTCCGATATCGATTTAATGAGTAGTTTGTTTTGCTGAAAACTAGACTCGAATACCTTCAATTGGATAGGTTGTAGGCCCTCTAACTCATTATATATTAGGATATATGCTTGTTCAAAGTCAGATGAGAAATGAGATCATTTGTTGTATTCCTCCACAATGAACCTTTAAACTTTAATCTTTTCTTTAATGATCTCTTTGACCTAAAACTTTTGTTTAACCCTTCAAAAGACTAAATATAACGGTTACATGGTATGCCTAACCATTTTCAATGATATACCTCCCCCGATATCACATTTATGCATTGGCATTTACTAGTCGCAAATGTATTTTAAGTTACGGGATATTACATATTCAAAGTTTTCAAGAGTCTTGATTCGAGGTAGTTGATGGTCGTATGTTTTTGATTTATGTATGCACTCATGTCTACTTCTTTGTAGTAACATTTGTGCAATGCATGGTTGGAAGACATATGAAATGACATCATGTAGGTAATCTCATGCAATGAGCTTGTGATTGTGACTTGTGGTTTTCAAGTGGTCTTGTTCATCGTGCTATGTGATTTTTCATATTCTCCTGTGATTGTTGGCTGGCTTGGGTACCATGCCAGTACATGATGTATGGATGACTCGAATACCACGTCATTACACTAACAGTTTGTTTTGGGTACGGTAAAAGGATCAGGTATGTGCTTGTGGTTTCATGAAAGTATCGGACATTTGCATTTGTAGTCAAGTGAAACATGTTTCATGCATTGGTTGATTCAGGTATTGTTGTTTCATGATATGTGGCTGGGATTCAATGTGTGGTTGATAATTTTTTATATATTGTGCATTGTTCGGTGTTATTTGTATTATAGTTATGGCTTACAATTATATCTTGGACTGGTCGTGTGATACTACCAGTATACGGTGGTTTATTTGTATTATAGTGCAGTGAATCTTCCAATGACTGATCCGAGACCTCAGTTGAGAGACGCCTGATTCCGAATCCAATGGTGAGCTTCATCTTTTAGGCTTACATGAATTCTTCTACATTTTACTGTCCATTTATTTGGACACAAACTATATAGTTTAGTTTATGTTTAGCTTTCTGGGTCACATCTCTGGTTTGATTGTTTTAGAGTTTTTGTACGGTAATTTTTCAGTTCTTAAGGGAAATTTCTATGTCATAATTGTTTGAGCTACTGGATTGAGTTTATGGGGACTCAAAGATGTAGTAACTAAACTATTTTCCTTATTTTAGTGCTAAAACTTGGTTAATTTGTATAGTGTTGGATTGGTTTGGATTATTTTTCAGTTCTCCCATCAGGTAGTTTAATGTGGTGCCACTCACGATGGTAGAGATCATGACAAGGATATAAACTCAGATCGTGACAGTTGGTTAGTCCTCATAAGGTGACTTCATAAAGTAATCAGTCATTCGATTTATACCTTATATAATACTCATTTTGAAGGTAACTGAAGGCTATGTACTGCCATATCTATTTCATTTTAGTTAGGATAAGCTTAAGTTCAAATATCAGTTATTTAGTAGTCTTCAATGGATTTGCAGTTGTTGCATTATCTCTTATATTTAAGCATATCTTTATTTAGTTATGTTTCAACTTCCACTAACATTATATAGAATGTTCAGTTATTCATTAACAGCATGCCAGTATATATCATGGTTTCACCTTGGATATTTGTGATCTTAAGTTTCGGTCACACTTAGGGTGTAGACTTTGTTCATGTCATATTTTCAGTGAAACTTTCTTATGCAAACAAAATAAAGATAAATTCTATTACACATATTGAGGTTGAAGCTAAAGCTATTTTAGAAGCGTGTAGATGCTGACAACAAGCCAACATATGAAAGTAATTATAAGACTGATTTTATGCTTCATAAACAAGTAATGGAAGAGGTTTGGAAACTCCCATGGAATATTGCAACATGTATACAAAAATTTAAATAATTTTAGCAAATAGACAAGCACATATTTATAATATTTTAAGGGAAGGGAACAAGCTAGCTGACTCCCTAGCTAATCAATCATTCGGTAAAAGAGGTGACATATTCTATAGATTCTAGGAGATGGAATCAAGGGAAGGAAACACATCAAAATATCATACATTAGAGTTGCATTAGTTATTGAATGAAGATTTACCAGAAATTTAAGATATAATATAAGAGTATTCACATCAAATATATTTACAAAGATATTTTTTTTCCACTTGAGATCATCATTCCCTGAACAAGATAACTACCCTAGGCTATATGAGTCAACAACAAAGTTTTCAAAATTCTTCTTTGAAATAAATTTTAATCCCCAGAGCCCATGTCACTCATCCTAACAAGTTATAAAATAATATAATTAACTCATGAAATATCATTTCAGACAAAAAAGCTCTATTAATCAAGACGACTAATAGGCCGTTATACAAAAACAAACAGTTATTACTTTAAAATTTCATTGTTTATGATATATAATAATAAAGAAACAACATACTTCATAATTATTTTTGGGATCTGATTTATAAAAGCTTTTATTTAAGCACTAAGCATATCAGTCGGTAAACACGAATCACTAGCCACATTCATTTCAGGTGCAATTTTTAGATCTTCATGTTTCTCGATCTCTTGATTCAATTGTGTGAGATCGATCTCCTTATTCAATAGATCTTCAAATTCTGTGAGCCCTTGGTAAAACTTCAGAAGACTTCCCAAATAAGGAGACTCAAAATCTTCTAATTGCCGATGTGTGATATTGTCTTCAACAGATTTTCCTTTCTCCTTTTTTTCTTTTTCATCTTCATATAGAATCAAGGTGCGGTTGGATGGTTAGCCTCAACAAACTATTGGACAACCGTTTCAACATCAGGCATTCCAAATAAAATTTGTTGACGGCCGACTGAGAAAATTACGATGGCTATTTGAATTCCACATAAAATGGAAAGCTTATTTGCTTTCTTAAACAGTGATTTCTGCATCTGAGATATTTTAGCACCCTCAACACATTTCTCTTTTGCAAGTGCTAAATCAACATTGAAATTCTTTGGTTCCATGTCTACAACAAAAGGAAATGAAAAAAGATACAATAATTTCTTGCTCAATGTAAACAAGAAACTTGAACCAGAATGAGTACATGCTCAACCCAAACCTTCAAATTTATAGAAACTTTCTTCCGTTATTTGACTTCTAAATTCAGAATTTATTCCTTGACGGAACCAAGATGTACAATTTATGAAAGCCTCCCTTATAGTTTGATGGTATAAAGTTACCTCCTCTTTACTTTTTTCAAATGAAAATTATAAAAAATATTTAAGTCTTGGAAAAGTGTACAAATTACTCAAATTTTACTAATATAAATCATCATACATACTCATTACATATTTTATTAATTTTTAAATTTAATTATGCCTTTTAAATCTAATAAAAAAATAATAGAAAAAAGAAACAAGGAAACGATATTTTCAATGGAAACTATTCTAATAAAGGAGTTCTTGTATGAAATGAGCGGAAAAATAGATTAACTTAAAAGGCAATATCATCATACAGAATTGAATTACAAAATAATTATAAAGTTTTGGTATTCTATATAAATGGTTGTCAATTACTTTGAATTTTTTAGGCAATTTGATTGTTTTTTATTTTAAAAAGAAATATTAATTAATTAAGGGATTTTTTTCTCCTTTTTTCATCAATAATCTTCTAAAGAGGTATCATTGCAATAAAACTTTCATAAAAGGGATACCCGTATAATTTTAAAGCTAGATTGGAGGTGAGTGAAATCATGCATAAGTTGTATATATTGCCTTAATTTTCATCTTCAGAGTAGACATTTAGTAGATTCCCTAAATCTTCATCTATTGATTAGCTTGCCAATTTTTAAAAATCAATAAAATAATCAGGAACAAAAATATTCTAATGACATGCTTATTTAATTAGAAATTACATTTTTCTCTTGAACCAAATACGATCAAGATTACACTAATCCTAATACCACATATTGGCAAGGTAATTATTCACTTACCAATCATTTAACAAACAATATAAACTATAAATTAAATAAGAAGCGAAAAATAAGTGTTACACAAAACTTTACACTAAATTCAATTAGAATGTGGAAAACAACTATAACACCAAAGACTTATTAATATGGGTACGGACTTCTAACATATAGAGAAGTGATCCTAAAAGTATTAGACTATACAGGAAAACTAAAAGACAAAAATATAAAAGATAGAGATTTTTGGGTGATATTGTAACACCTATCATAGTCATTTTGTGACAGTGCTTGACCCTCCCCAGAACACAAGTTATCTATTAATGCTTTTTTGTATTTGAATTACTTATCCGTTATATAAATGAAAATCTATGGTCTATATGACACCTACCTCAACATCAATGTAGATAATTCAATCCTTCCAAAAATACACAAAAACATAAATTAAATGTCCAAGTAATTAAATAATAATAAAAATAATCCTCAAAGCCTAAATCTTTCATAATGCACGAATATTAAAATTTAACTACCCCAAGACTCTGTGTTACTCTTACATGAGCTTTTCAAAACAAAACAAAATACCATGTACAATAAATTTAATTGTCTAACAAGTAGAACGACATACTTAAAACATACACGAAGATTGGCCAAGTCTTCAAACACAAGGAGCTCCCTATAACTCCGAATAAATGACTGCCTCTGCCAGATTAGGATATGTGTGGATAACTAAAGTCGGGATCTTCATAAAAAATTATGAAGAAAGAGTAGTATAAGTACAACTAGAAATACTCAGTAGGTATCAATAAACCAACCAAGCAAAAGTAATAACCATAAAATACGAAGAATAATATAAACCATGCACTTTGAAAATGTCCTAGTAGTTCCAACACATCGGAAGTTCTTTAGTGTAGATCAGGAAAAAGTGCAACAGAAAGTATTACAAGTCTGCAGATTTTTGTGGTTTATAAGTGTGTGTTACGGATTGTACAAGTGTTTATGTCTCATGGAAGGGCTTCGTAATTCATACTTAGGATTTCAGAATTTTGGTTCAGTGACTACGAGGAGTTTAATCTACGAGTTGTGGATAGGCTTGTAGAAACAAGTCATGAAACTTCAAATATTCCGAAATTCATGATATTAAGTACAAGCAACCAGTATGGCTCATACAAGAAACTATGAATCGTAGTTAGTCTCATGTGTTGACACCAAATTTTGGTCTGATATTTCTAAAGTTAATACTTTTTAAGTATTTTTTTAAAAAAATAGTTCAAAATACATGTTTTATCATTTTAATGTAATTTGTTGATAGTTATCGTTATTCTCAAAGTATTAGGATTTTTATTGGTTAATTTTGTTTATATTATTTTTTCGCAGCCGGTTGAATACGTTCAAACATTTGTTCATTTTTATAAAACTATTATTTTTGTTAAATTGCATTTTTTACATGTCATTGGTTACATTCGTTACATTTTTGCATATTCATTTTATCTATTACATTTGTTAATATTCATTTTGATATTTTGCACAAACCAGAAATTCATTCTGATACAGATAATATTTCATACAAAGATATTTTATTAATCGGTGATTTTGACCCACGATTTTAAGATAGTGCTATTGTACTATTGGTGGTTTTCAATTCCCTATTTAAAGAATAGCTTGTTCATTAAGTTAAGGGGTGGTGGATAAGAATTTAGGGATAGTTTTCAGATTTTTTATTCTTTTATTATTCATAATATTTTCTGGTGATAAGTTCACCGAAGTTCCGCCGGAATCCGACGAGTCCACCACCCGAACCCCATTGATTTTTCTCCTTTTTCTGACGAAACCAATCACCACCATACTGTTGCCTCATCTCTTCTCCCTCACCAGATCAATTCCAAGCCATTAACCACCAATATTAATTCTTGGTTGATTTCTATATTATATTAACTGGTTTATTATTATTATTATTATTTTATTATTATTATTATAAGTGTTTTGAATTATTGGTTTGATATTTTTACTGTCCAGTGGCCTAATTAGTTACTTTTCATTAATTTTATTTTGTTGTGTAGTTTATTAGATCATTTCACAGCCATTTGATACTTTATTTTTATACATATGACTTTTTAGTGAATTGTATTGCTACAGTGTTATTATTTGATTATTATTATTATTACAGAAAAGGATCAAAATTGCCTCTGAACTATGTGAAAGAGACCACTTATACCCTTCGTTACATTTTGTGATAAAAGATGCCCTTGCTGTTATCCTAAGAGACCACAAATACCCTCAAGAGTTAACACCCCAAATTTTTATTGACATGGCAAGCCACGTGGGACTAATCCTTCCACCTAGTGTTGCCAACTAGGATTCACTACAAAAGAACTAGACCTTTAGCGACGACAACAGTCGCCACAAAAGCCAAGAAAATCGTCACTAAAAGTTTTTAACTTTAAATTTTAATTTTGTGTTTTTTTTCTTCATTGTTTTTTTAAAAACAACGAATGATATCAATTAAGTAGGAGTTTGAAGACACTGTATATTTTATTTTTAAGTCATATATAAATTTATAAAATGTACAATGATGCATTATATAGTAGGAAATTTTAATCGAGAAGTAATTTTGATGAGTTTTCATAATAATATTGGATGTTTTTAATATTGATATTGCAAGTTATCTATTTTAGAAAATTAGGTTGCAATCGAAAATTAATTATCATATTTTTTTGTTGAAAAAATAGGTTTTACTAGCGAATAGTTGTTGGAGCGTTAGTCGCCACTAAAAATCACTCATAACCTTTAGTGGCAATATTTTGAGAATTTGTGGCGACTTTGTCGCCACTAAAGGTCAAATTCTTTTGTAGTGAATCTTAGTTGGCAACGCTTAGGTGGAGGGATTAATCCCATGTGGCTTGCTGCGTCACTAAAAATTTGGGGTGTTAACTCTTGAGGGTATATGTGGTCTCCTGAAATAATGGCGGGAGTATTTTTTATCCCAAAATGTAATGAAGGGTATAAGTGGTCTATTTCGCAAAGTTCAGGGGCAATTTGGACCCTTTTTCATTATTATTATTATCATTCTGTGAGGTTGATTATCATTTGAATATTATATCATTTTATCTTGTCTTTCATAAGTTTTTTATGTGATTTTGTGTTTACATGTTAAAATTGGCCAATAAAAAAATCTCTCAGTTGATTTTGGAGGCCTCCCCATTTTAAAAGACGGAAATTTAATTTAAGTTCATATAGTTTTATTTGTTAAGATTAGTCGATGAAGAAATTATCGTCGATTTTCAAGGCCTCTCATGTTAATAAGACAGGTTTTTATTTCTAAGTTATTCTTTGATTCATTTGTTTCTATTCATGTTTATTTATTACTAACACTTTTACTAAGTGACTTTACATGTAGACAGAGTTGCTTCCCATTGAAGCTATTCGAATGAAGTTCGAATTATACTTTTTATTCATTATTTTGTATATATTGACGTTAGTCAAACTTAGGCCGATTCTCATATTATTGTTTTTTGTTATTATTTGTGTATATCGCTTGTTTAGTGTACTTGTATATTATTGTTATCTCCTGCTCAATTTGAAAAAATTAATTCAGTCGGGACCAACAGTTGTAGATTTCGAAAGATGCCTAACACCTTTCCTTCGGAATAACTTGAACCCCTTACCTAGAATCTATTTATTTCGTAGACATTTCTTTTAAGTTAGTTTGTTAATTGGTTTCCTAGTTTTCCTAAAAATTAGGTGGCGACTCCCTTTTTACCCCTTTGCCTTTTTTAAAAAAATTCTTTTAATTCTTTTAAAAATTGAATTACTATTTTTTGGTAAGTCACCACGACGTTGCTCCCATGTGCGAAGCCACCTTGTACGAAGGGGGTTCATCTAAACCCCCTTCGACAAAAAATTATATTAATTATACATGGTTATAACATCAACTAAATTCACACCAAAATTCAGATAATGCTATCAAGTTCATGATAACATTATTGATGAGTTAAGATTTTATAAACCGTATTAATGCATTATTTTTTTAAATGAAGTTATTTTCATCACTTTTTTTTTATCTTTTGAATAAATATATCGGCTCAAGAACCTTAATCATCATTAACAAATATCATAACGCTAGTTTAATATTCTATTCCATTCAGCTTTTCTAACTTTTTTTCTCCTTTACGCATTGTAATGTCCTTACGTTGTTCTTAAGCCTTCATTGTTGCCTGTAAACACATTAACATCAGTTATGATCATGCAATACGCATTGAGGACACTAATTAATTGAATAATGAGTCCTAAATGATTGAAATTTTCGACTCATCAACATTCTGAACTCAAACTTTTGCTTTTCTTCAAGTAAAACACTAGATTGATCTAGCCAACAAGGATGTCTACAAGTAGTGTTCCTTAAGACTCAACATAAATGCACACAAGGTTCAATAGACACATGCAATATTCAACTGAGCACTAAAAGTTTCAAACCATGACTAGCCATCATCAAATAGAGTTCAAGCTCCCAATGATCACTTTCAATGCATATTAATGCTCAACAAGAGTATTTGAATGCCCTCACATCAAGAATGATTACATGCTCTCACAAAGCCAATCAGAGATTACAATATGAAATCAAAATCAACTCTCACACTCCCAATGAGAAAAACATGCACGATTTTACCCATAGACTTTCCCGTATTTTCCAACCAACACATCATTCGGCTTATGCAAAATCAGAAAGGCCTTTCAAAGTTTGTAATTGGGCTAAAGGTACGGGTATTATCATTTTGGCTTAGTGTCTTCTACCTTCATGAAGCATGGCTCAAATTTCACTCCTTCTCCTTTTCTTTCATTCTTTTTATCTTCACAACTCATCCTTGGCATATTCATCACACACAAAAATTTTGGTATAGCTCATCGGATACCTGATGAGTCCACGATTTGGACTCATTTAGGGATTTATTTTAATAAATTTAGTGTCCTTAAATGCATATTTGGTGCCTGTAACTTATATAAATCATTGAATTCCAGGTATTTGGATTGAGGCACAAAGCATGGACACTAATAAGCAAAAATGAACAAGAGAGTTGAAAGAACGAAGAAAAGAAGGTTTGAGGATCGCCCAAACCATTGGGCGAGTCGCCGAATGACCTCTATCTCCCCTACTGTTCCAATGTGCCAAGCCTGAAGGAGAAAATCAAGTCGGCAATAGAAGAGAGCAATCGGTGAGTCACCGAACGGGTTCGCAATGCAGTACTTCATCCCCCAAAGTTACAGAACTTGAATTTGCTGAAGGCCAATGCAAAAAGGTGATACAAATGACCAAATGGCGGATTGCCAAGTGTATCGGCGAACCCGACTTACTGCGCCGACTGATCCTTCGCAACACACTTTTGGACAAATATAAATAATCGTTTGAATTTTTAGTTGAAGGAGTTTTTATGCAATCAGTTTATGAAATTTTAGAATATCAAGTTTTAGAACTTAGAACTATTTTTGGAGACATTTTCCCTTCGCTTGGAAGATTTGAAAATCTCCATTTTCTAAGAAATTGGAAGTGGGTGTTGAAGATTCTTCATCTTAGAAATTTATAAAGACAATATTAATTAAACATAGTTGATGGAAACACATTTCGGTATCAATTGCTATCTTTTTACTATGTCTAGCTAAAACCCCAATTCTTGTGGTGTGATTATGGGTTGATTTAACTGCTGGGTATTGTTAGTTAATTGTTTATTTGCTGTTTAAAGGTGATTTCGTTCATTAATTGTGGTTGAATTTAATAGGGTTGTAGTTGCAAATACAATCCTAACATCGTGTTTTTGGCTTGCTCTAGAGAGAGGTATTAAAATCAAAATTACTGCTTGGATGGTCTATGGGTATTGGGTTGTCGTGGGTTCAGCTCAGGAGAGTGAATCCAAAACCCTTTTCCACACATTCACCTCGAGAGAGTGAATAGACTAAATCGAAGGTTGTGCTTCATTGTCGCTTATTAGTGTTCGAGAGAAACCAATTTGATTCGGGGTAAATTGTATGAGAGAAAGTTTACCCCAAGTTTAACTCGAGGTCCTATAAAACTCGTCGATATAAGTGATCATTCGACGTGTCGCCGAGTGATTTGGCTAGCTCAACTAATGTCGTCGAATATGCGAGAACTAGACAGTTTCATCTTCTAAACTCACACGCGATTAGTATTTTCTATATTTCTTGCTTTGTTACTGTATTTTAATTATTTATTGGAGCTCGGATTGGAAATACATTGTCTCCTAGCATTTTAGTCTTTATTATTCGGCATAAAAGGTTGGTTTTCCAAACCCCGAGTCTATTTTTATCGAATTTGTACTTATTTTATACATTATTATCTTAATTGAAGTGTGTTGGGCTTCTCTAATAAGATTAGAATGTTTAAATGCCTGCTTTAATTCGAGAATCTTGCCCGTAGTGTGTATATTGTTGAAATCTCGTAATGATGTTCGTTAAAATGAATTAAATTTCATGAGGTTGTGCTTGCATGCCACTGGGTTTAGTTGGATGAATTCTGAATTGGCCGTATTTGTGCCAAACGACGTAATTTCTCCAATGATAGAGCGGGTGATGTCTTTCTTAATGGTAAAAGTCATCAATTGACCAAATTTGCCAAAACCGGGAGAAGTTTGAGTATCCTGAGGTAATGGGTGCTATGGGTCTAGTCTTAATTTAACTTAGTGCATGCTTTGATTTTGTTTCCGGGGGTTACGGGATTGAATTCGAGAAGTTGGGTTGAAAGAAGGCACATTCGGTCATTTGGCAAGCTGGGTCAAGCTCACCGAACCAGTCGGCGGTTCACCTAATATCCCCATCTCGCCTTTAATTTCATGTGTTCCTTGTTGATTGGGTTCTGTAATTTTTCGGCAAGAAGCCAGAGGTTGCCGAAGGCACTCGGTGATTCGCCGAAAGACTTCTTGTTCGCCCTTTGTCTGCACCCCTAAACCATTTTTGAACTGTAACTTTCGGCGGGATAGCCTTGCTTGCCGAAAGTTATCGGTGATTCACCGAAAGGCCCGTCCCATTGCCGACTTGTGTAGAATTTTGAGCCAATCCTTTCGGCGAGCCCGATCTAGCTCGCTAAAGCGATTCGACGACTCACCGACCTGTTTGGCGAGTTTGTCTGCAACTATTTTCTGTGATCTTATTTGAATTGACCCTAACTTTTTCTTGACGTTTTGCAAATATGGTCTGAACAAATATAAACATGCCACCCTAGAAAAGAACACAAGGTATCATGATAAATGAGAGGGTGAAAATCCTCCAAAGAAGACCAGGAAAGAGCCCCCACCAGGTGATAAAGGCAAAAGAAAGAGGCCCATTTTCGACTGGGCAACCACTGGCTCTCGGGCTGATATATATGAGCCTGAGGATGAGCAACCTCTGCAGTCCTGGCATATCGAGATCAGAGCTAGATCTCACGCTACTTCAGCCACAACCCCTATAGCTCCCACACCAGCAGAATGAGTGCCAGCACAGGCACCTCCAGTCACTCATGTGCCACCAGTTGTCCATCCGGTGAGGATTCTCAACAGATTGAAAGGTGATGGTTTGCGAACCATCCTCGAGGAGAAACATTTATCTACAGAGGGTCTGTAGGGCAAATAATCTGAGGTGAGAGACACTCTCCGCTACCATAGAGTTGAGAAGTTCACCAGGACCCAGGGTCCGTACATTCCTACCTAGGTCCGAGAATTCTATACAGCTTATGGAGAGTTGTACCCAAAAGCAAGAAGAAGGTGAGCGATTTAAGATCGGTGAAGTCGGTCATGGTTAGTGGCAAAGAGGTTGGGTGTAGCAGTGAGTATATTAACACTATATTGAATAGACCGTTGCACTCTTCACATCCTTACGAGTGGTTGCATGTTGCTTTGTCCTTAGATGACTTGAAGGGCTGGTTGGCTCATCTGATTTCTGACACCACCCCGAGGTGGATAGATGTAGGAGATCCCGTAGAGAAGAGGGACTTGATTATTGCTAGTCGTTTCTGGTTTGGCTTCATTAGCAGCACCATAATGCCATCCTAAGACGAGTCTATTTTGCGCCACGCTAATGCAGCGTGCCTTGGAACTGTCATGTCCCGTAGGAGGATATACCTGACACTCCTTACTGAGCAGGAATTGCCATGAAGGCCAAGTAGAAGCAGACCTCTTTTCCATTCCCAGTCCAGATCACTGCGTTTTGTCGACGTGCTGGGGTACCCCGAGAGGATGCTAGAGATTTTGAGGTTACCCCATGTTCCTCCACAAACATCCGGCGCATTGAGGCCGAATATACTATAGATGAAGATGACAGGAGGAGAGAAACTCCGGCGGACACATCTTCAGAGTTGGATGTTGACTCGATACCTGTAGAGGCACCTTTGGTTACTCTGATCTCCAGGCCATCAAGTACTTCTGCCCCTACCTCTTCTTCACATGCTCTAGGCACATCCTCTTCGTCCTAGTAGACCAAGATTACTCAGGCGATAATCTGAAGATGGGTCATCTGGCCCATTCAGCTGACGTGAAGGCTACCAGAATTGAGAGAGATGCCCCATTGATGATTGAGGCTACCATTTTAGCTACGTTGACCCCCCTTCAGACTTCTATTGATACTCTCACCACACGAGTCGCAACTTATGAGAGCAGGTAGGGGGAGACCTATGAGGATACGACTTTGAAATCGAAGCTAGCAGAATTTAGAAAGGACGTAGACTATCTAAAGTCTACCGACTTCAATTCATTCCTGGAGGCTGCAGATGATTTGGATTCTCCTGAGACTTCAGAGATTCCTCCAGCTACCACCGGAGATGGACAAATGAATGAGGCGGCAGGTCATGAGTCGGATATTGAGACCGACGAGGAGTAGATAGAGATATGGGAGGAGAGTATATATGGAGACTTGCCAGATCTTGGGGAGACGATCATGTAGTCGATGATCTAACCATCACTAATCGAGACCTCTATGGAAGCTCCTAGTGCGTCTGTTAATATTTTTCCTACTGAGGTGACTCCGGGTACTGATGCCCGAGACCAGACTGATGCACCGGGCACTGATGACCAGACAGATGGAGCGACTGTGTAGACATGATCCCCTCTTTACCTCCCTCTCTATCTTACTTTTATTTTGACTTTTGGATAATTTTGTTTGCATTTGAGGACAAATGCTTTTATTTTTGGTGGGGTGAGGCCCACCATTTGTGTGAGTTGTTGTGAATATTGATATTTTTTTTATCTATTTGGGTTTTGAACTGAATTTGTGTCTTACACTGCTTTTTGTGGAAGGTTTGAGCTTGTAGCTCCATGTTTATAATTGTAAATGATTTTCGACCCTATCAAATTTTTTTTGCTACCTCTTATTTGTATTGAAGGTGGCTGTTCTTGTGCAAATTTGAGTATCGGTTTGATCAATATCGATGACTTGAATAATGCTCATAATCGAACAAAAATGAATGCATACGATGAGGTCAAATGAAGTTTCATAGCCAATATGTGAACTCTTTGCATCTCATTGTGACTAGCCAAATATCGAATTGAGTCTTTTGTGATGAACATTGTATACTAGTGAAAGTGGGGAGTCTTGTTTGACTTGGGTGTCAATGCCTTGTGTGATGAGCTTACTGTGAACCATGTATGACAACACCTAGAATTTACCTCGTTGGTCCAACAGAATAAGTGATGCAATTTCTTGAGATGATCTTAGGCAACTTTAAAGAGTGTGAACCAATTTGACATTATACCTCTTTTGTGGTCTACCTTGTGAGTGTGTGAACCCCTTTTGAGCACCCTATGAGCCTTAACCTTTTCTTGACAGAAACTTGATAACATTGTGACTTTTTAGTGATGCATTACCCATAATCCTCATGATTTGTAGTTTGTTTGAATAGCCAACTTAGGCCAAAAGCCTAAGTTAGGGGTGTGGTGAAATGAAAAGACATATCAAGAAAATGCAAAGAAGTCTTGTTTGCCCATGACAAAAATGGAACCTCTACACATAAAAAAACAAGAAAATAATGAAAAAGAAAAATAAAGACAAAGTTGTGGAATAAGGTTGTGAAAATACAAAGAAAATGGGGTTTCCAATGATACATGGAAGATGAATAAGAGGTAATTTTTTAGATTGAATGAAAATGATGTAGAAAAGAAAGAAGGTGTTGTTTACATCACATTTCATGAGGATTACAACTTATGAGCCTAAATGACCATACCTCTGCACTCAGCCCCATTACAAGCCTTGAAAAGACCTTTGTGATCTTGAATGAGGTGAACCAAAAGTCAATTGGAAAATACGGTTAAACCTACGGGTGAAATCACACATTGTGTTCATCTTTGTTAGTGTGAGCATTGCATTTGATTCCAGAGCTTTATATTATGAATCATTGTGTGTGAATATGGAACCATTCTTTGTGTGAGGGCATTTGATCACTTTTGTTGAGCTTGAACTTGCATATGAAGCAAGTAATGTGAGCTTGAGATTCTTTGGTAATGGTGAGTCACGACATGAATTTTTGAGTGTACAATTGATCATTATATGAGTAAGTTGAGTCTTTTTGCGTGCATTCATTATTGAGTCTTGTGTAGCACCGTTTGAGACAACCATTTTAAACTGCTGAACTTGAGTTTTACTTGAGGACAAGCAAAAGTTTAAGTTCGGGGCGTTGACAAGTCCACGATTTGGACTCATTTGGGGATTTATTTTAATAGATTTAGTGTCCTTAAATGCATATTTTGTGCTGATAACTGATACAAATCCTTGAATTCCAGGTATTTGGATTGAGGCACAAAACATGGACACTAATAGGCAAAAAGTAACAAAGCAACTGAAAGAACAAAGAAAAGAAGACCTAAGGATCGCCCAAACCATTGGGCGAGTCTCTGAATGGCCTTGACCTCGCCTAATATTCTAAAGTGCCAAGGCTTGAAGGAGAAAATAAAGTCGGGGATAGAAAAGAGCAGTCGGCTAGTCGCTGAACGGGTCCGCGATGCACTACTTAATCGCCCAAAGTTATAGAAATTGAATTTGCTGAAGGCCAATGCAAAAAGGTGATACAAATGACCAAAGGGCGGATCTCCAAGTGGATCGGCGATCCCGACTTACTGCGCTGAGTGATCCTTCGCAGCACACTTTTTGACAACTATAAATACTTGTTTGAATTTTTAGTTTAAAGAGTTTTTATGCAATCAGTGTATGAAATTTTAGAATATCAAGTTTTAGAACTTAGAACTGTTTTTGGAGACATTTTCCCTTAGCTTTGAAGATTTGAAGATCTACATTTTCTAAGAAATTGGAAGTGGGTGTTGAAGATTTTTCATCTTAGACATTTGTAAAGACAATATTAATCAAGCATAGTTGATGGAAACATATTTCGTTATTGATTTCTATCTTTTTACTATGTCTAGCTAAAACCCCAATTCTTGGGGTGTGATTATGTGATTATGAGTTGATTTAACTGCTGGGTATTGTTAGTTAATAGTTTATTTGCTGTTTTAAGGTGATTTCAGTCACTAATTGTGGTTGAATTTAATAGGGTTGTTGTTGGAAATACAATCTTAACTTCGTGTTTTTAGCTTGCTCGAGAGAGAGGTTTTAAAACCAAAATTACTAATTCGATGTTTTGTGGGTATTGGGTTGTCGTGGGTTCAGCTCGGGAGTGTGAATCACAAACCCTTTTCCACACATTCACCTCGAGAGAGTGAATGGACTAAAGCGAAGGTTGTGGTTCATTATCGCTTATTGTTGTTCGAGAGAAACCAATTTGATTCAGGGTAAATTTTTCAAGAGATAGTTTACCCCCACTACATTCTAGCTTATTCACTAATTTGCAGCAGTTTACTATTAATTGCAATTACCCGTTTGTTTACCTTATCCCATAATCCTAGCACATTCCAAGAATCCCGTCTCCATATTCGTATTTTCGTGTTTATTGCTGTTTTAGTTGCTAGTTGACTACAAACCCCCCCTTTGATACTTGACACTTGTGTCACCCTTTAATTTATCATGTTTTTCTTCGTATATGTTTAGAACTATGATTGACTTGAACACATTTATGCTTTTCTTTTAATTCTCAATTATGAATCACTTCCTTGGGACTGGACCCCAACTCGCTAGTTGGGTTATATTACTAGTCACGATCGTTGGCACATGAACTGAAAGTAGTGTCCTGGTATGTAAAATTAAAATAGCGCCGCTGCCGGGGAGTGTTGTAACTTGATAATTTCTAGTTAAGTTAAATTTTGTTCTTGTTAACTATTGTGATACTTACTTAATTTTTAGTTTTGTTTTGTGTGTTTATGCTTTGAAACAGAGGAGGTGAGCATGTCGGGTAGTAATTGCGAACAAATGGATTTTCCTCTGTTAGAAGTGATGATGTTCAGGGATCACATCCTAACCTGAAACAATTGGAAGGTTAACGGATTCATGAGTCGTGGCTAAGGTTTAAATCACTACTGGTTCAATGCCGAATTCATGAAATTCCCAATGTAGTCCTCTTGGAATGTTTTTACAGAAGTCTTGGTTCCGGGAATAAGGTGTTGGCTGATCAACTTATCTCGGGTGGTATTGCACACTATCCCTATGTAATAGCAGCCTAACTGCTTGATTACATGGCTGAGACAAACTAAGAAGTAGAGAGGGACTTCATGTTAGCCGCACTAATAACTCAGTTGGATGATTTGACCAAAAAGATAATGGAGATTGAAGTCCAATGCAAAATGAAGGATAGATACATTCCTCCTCATGATCGAAGAAGGCCTAAGGACGATGAGGATAGACGTATCGAAGGAATGCTCTCAATCATTCTCAAAAAGGTCAACGAGCATGATAGAGTGCTGGAAGAGATGAAGGAGAATACAGAAGTGCTAAATCAGATGATTGGCTCGTATTCCAGATCTATCCAGCTGCTTGAGAACCTTATGGATCATACACTACTTCATTTGTACCCGCGACTAAAAAGATGGTTGCCTAGTAATACTGTGGCTAACCCCATAAATGAGGTTTAAGTGTTGACTTGCGTTGTGCCACGACGTTAACTAAGGCACTTCTTGGGAGGCAACCCTAGGTCTTACCGCTTTATTTTTGCTTTAAGAAATAATGGTGTGTTGTTTTTGTAGGTCGACATGTGGAAAGCGACTGAAAAAATGCAAATTGGCAAGCAGGAGGTCCACTCGGCAAATCGCCGAAGAGGTCGGCGACCACAACCTAGACCGCCGTTGGACTCAAGAAAACTTCAAAGTAGAGTCTGTGAAACATAGCGTGCCTAGGAATTTATTGGCATATCCCCGACTTGGTCGGCGATTATGATTTAGTCCGCCATTTGGACCTTCAGTTTAACTGAAGGTCCTATAAAACTCGGCCAGGTCGGCGTGTCGCGGAGTGCTCAACTAATGTTGCCGAATGGGTAAGAGATAGACGGTTCTTAAAAGGCCAAAGGATTAAATTTTCAAACTCTTTCACTTTCCGTTATTTTTCATCTTCTAAACTCACACCCGATTAGTATTTTCTATATTTCTTGCTTTGTTACTTATTTCAGTTGTTGAGTGGTGCTCGGATTAAAAATACATTGCCGCCTAGCATTTCAATGTTTATTATTCGGCATAAAAGGTTGGTTTTTGGAACCCCGAGTCTATTTTTATCGATTTTGTACTCATTTGCAACATTATTATCTTGATTGAAGTGTGCTGGGCCTCTCTGATAGGATTAGAATGTTTAAATGCCTGCTTTAATTCGAGAATCTTGCCCGTAGTGTGTATATTATTGAAATCCCGTAATGAGGTACCTTAAGATGAATTAAATTTCGTGAGGTTGTGCTTGTATGTTATTGGGTGAAGTCTGAGTAGCCCGAATTTGTGCCAATGATAGAGCGGGTGACGTCTTTCTTAATGCCAAAAGTCATCAATTGGCCAAATTTGGCAAAATCGGGAAAAGTCTAAGTATCCCGAGGTAATGGATGCTATGGGTCCAGTTTAATTTTAACTAGTGAATGCTTTGATTTTGTTTTGGGGGTTGCGTGGTTGAATTTGAGAAGTTGGGTTGAAAGTAGGCACGTTGGGTCGTTTCGCGAGCTGGGTCGAGCTTGCCGAACAACTCGGCAGTTCGCCTAAGGTCCCCATATCGCCTTTAATTCATGTTTTACTTGTTCATTGGGTTTTTAAATTTTTGGCGAGAAGATTGACGTCGCTGAAGGCACTCGGCGACTCGCTGAAAGACTTCTTGATCGCCTTTTGTTTACACCCTAGTGCCCTTTTTGCAATGTAACTTTTGGCAGGCTAGCCTTGCTCGCCAAAAGCTGTCGGAGATTCACCAAAAGGCCCATCCCATCACCGACTTGCCTTGAATTTTGAGCCAATCCTTTCGGCTAGCCCGATCTAGCTCGCCAAAGCTATTCGGCGACTCGCCGACTAATTTGGTGAGTTTGCCTGCAACTCTTTTCTGTGATCTTATTTGAATTGACCCTAACTTTTTCCGATGTTTTGCATATATGGTCCGAAAAAATATAAACATGCCACCCCAGAAAAGAACACAGGGTTTCACAATAAATGAGAGGGGTTCAAATCCTCCGAAGAAGACTAGGGAAGAGCCTCCAACGGGTGATAAAGGCAAGGGAAAGAGGCCCACTTCGGATAGGGCAACCACTAGATCCATGGCTGATTTATCTGAGCCTACGGATGAGCAACCTCTACAGTCCCGACAGAATAATATCAGAGCTAGATCTCACCCTACTTCAGCCAGAACCCCTCTAACTCCCAAACCAGCGGAATCAGTGCCAGCACATGCACCTCCTATGACTCCTGTGCCACAAGTTGTCCATCCGTTGAGGCTTCTCAACAGATTGAAAGGTGATGGTTTGTGAACCATCCTCGAGGAGAAGCCTTAATCTACAGAGGGTCTGGAGGGTAAATACTCCAATGTGAGGGACACTCTCCACTACCATGATGTAGAGCACTTCACGAGGCCTCAAGGCCCTTACATTCCTTCCTGGGTCCGGGAGTTCTATACAACTTATGGAGAGTTGGTACCCAAAAGCAACAGGAAAGCGAGTGAGTTCAGATCGGTGAAGTCGGTCATGGTCAGGGGCAATGAAGTTGGGTGTAGCAGTGAGTATATTAACATTATATTGGATAGAACACTGCACTCTTCACATCCTTACGAGGGGTTATCTGTTTCTCTGTCCTTAAATGACTTGAAGAGCTGGTTGGCATCTGATTTTCGACATAACCTCGAAGTAGATAGAGGTAAGAGTTCCCATAGAGAAGAGGCACTTGAGTATTTCTGGTCTTTTTTTGTTCGGCTTCATTAGCAGCACCATAATGCCATCCAAAAACGAGTCTATTTTGCGCTACGCTAAGACAGTTTGCCGTGGAACTGTCATGTCTTGGAGGAGGATATACTTGGGACTTCTTACTGACCAGGACATGGCCATGAGGGCCAAGCAGATATAGACCTCCTTGCCATTCCCAATCCTGATCACTCAGGTATGTCGACGTGCTGGGGTACCCCAAGATGATGCTCGAGATTTTGAGGTTACCCCATCTTCCTCCACTGACATCTGGCGCATTGAGTCCGATTATACGAGAGAGGAAGGTGACAGGAGCAGGGCAGCTTCGGCGGACACATCTCCAGAGTTGGATGTTGACTCGATACCTGCAGAGGCACCTTTGCCTACTCCGGACTCCGGGCATTTAGGTACTTCTACCACTACCTCTTCTTCACATGCTCTAGGCACATCCTCTTCATCCCAGCAGACCTAGATTACTCAGGCGATAACTTGAAGATGGGGCATCTGGTCCATTCATCTGACGTGAGGGCTACCAGACTTGATAGAGATGTCCCATTGATGATTGAGGCTGCCATTTTAGCTACATTGACCCCCATTTAGACTTCTATTGACACTCTCACCACACGAGTCGCGGCTTGTGAGAGCAGGCAGAGAGAGACCTCTGAGGCTATGGCTTCGAAAGCCAAGGTAGCATACTTGAGGAAGGACGTAGACTATCTGAAATCTACCGACTTCACTTCATTACTAGAGGCTATAAATGGTTTAGACGCTCCTGAGACTTCAGAGATTTCTCCGGCTACCACCGGAGATGGACATAGGGATGAGGCAGTAATTGATGAGTCGGATGCTGAGACCACCGAGGAGAAGATAGATATACGAGAAGAGAGTATATACGGGTACTTGTCGGATCTTGAGGAGATGATCATGCAGTCGGTGATCCAAACATCACTGATCGAGACCTTTATGGCAGCACCTAGTGGGTCTAGTACTGTTGTTCTTGCTCAGGTGACTTTAGGTACTGATGCCCGAGACCAGCTTGATGCACCGGGCACTGATGACCAGACAGGTGGAGCGACTGTGTAAACATGATCCCCTTTTTTCCTCCCTCTCTATCTTACTTTTATTTTGACTTTTGGATAATTTTGTTTGTATTTGAGGACTAATGTTTTTATTTGTAGTGGGGTGAGGCCCACCTTTTGTGTGACTTGTTATGAATATTGATGTTTTGTTTATCTATTTGGGTTTTGAGCGAATTTGTGTCTTACCTTACTTTTTGTGGAAGGTTTGATCTTGTAGCTCCGTGTTTATAGTTGTAAATGATTTTTGACCCTTCTGGAAAAAAATTTCCCCCTCTTGTGCAAAATTTAGTATCGGTTTGATCAATACCGATGACTTGAATAGTGCTCATAATAGAAAACAAATTAATGTGCGGCTACAATGAGACCGAATGAAGTTGCATAGCCAATATGTGAACTCTTTGAATCTCGTTGTGACTAGCCAACTATCGAATTGAGTCTCTTGTGATGAACATTGCACAGTAGTGAAGGTGTGGTGTCTTGTTTAACTTTGGTGTCAATGCCTTCTGTGATGAGCTTACCGTGAATCATGTATGATGTCACCTAGAATTTGCCCCATTGGTCTGGCTAACTAAGTGAAGCAGTTTCTTGAGATGATCTTAGGCAACTTTAAAGAGTGTGCAACAATTTGACATTATACCTCTTTTGTGGCCTACTTTGTGAGTGTGTGACCCCTTTTTGAGCACCCTTTGAGCCTTAACCCTTTCTTGGAACAAACTTGTTAACATTGTGACTTTTCATTGATCCATTAGCCATAATCCTCATGATTTGTGGTTCGTTTGAATAGCCAACTTACGCCAAAAGCATAAGTTAGGGGTGTGGTCAAAAGAAAAGGCAAATTAAGAAAATGTAAAGAAGTCCCATTTTCCCATGTGAAAAATGGAACCCCTCCATATTAATAAAAACAAGAAAAAGAAGAAAAGAATGAAAAAGAAAACGAAAGACAAAGTTGTGGAATAAATTTGTGAAAATACAAAGAAAATGGGGTTTCCAATGATCCATGGAAGATGAATAAGATGTGACTTTTGAGCTTGATTGAAAATGATGAAGAAAAGGAAAGAAGGTGTTGTTCACATCACATTTCATGAGGATTACAACCTATAAGCCTAAATGACCATACCTCTGCACTCAGCTCCATTACAAGCCTTGAAAAGACCTTTGTGATCTTGAATGAGCTGAACCAAAAGTTGATTGGGAAATATGGGCAAACCTATTGGTGAAATCATACATCGTGTTCATCTTTGTGAGTGTGAGCATTGCATGTGATTCTAGAGCTTTATATTATGAATCATTATCTATGAATATGGAATCATTCTTTGTGTGAGGGCATTTGATCAGTTTTGTTGAGCTTGAACCTGCATTTGAAGCAAGTAATGTGAGCTTGAGATTCTTTGTTAAAAGTGAGTCACAACTTGAATCTTGGAGTGTACAATTGATCATTGCATGAGTAAGTTGAGTCTTCTTGTGTGCATTCATAATTGAGTCTTATGTAGCACCATTTGAGACATCTTTTTTGAACAGTTGAACTTGAGTTTTACTAGAGGACAAGCAAAAGTTTAAGTTAGGGTATTGATGAGTCCACGATTTGGACTCAATTGGGGATTTATTTTAGTAGATTTAGTGTGCTTAAATGCATATTTTGTGCCGATAACTGATATATAAATCCTTAAATTACAGGTATTTGGATTGAGGCACAAAGCATGGATACTAATAAGCAAAACGGAATAAGGGAGCTGAAAGAACGAAGAAAAGAAGGCCTGAGGATCGCCCAAACCATTGGGCGAGTTGCTGAATGCCCTTGACCTCGCCTAATGTTCCAATGTGCCAAGCCCTGAAGGAGTAAATCAAGTTGGCGATAGAAGAGAGCAGTCGGCGAGTCGCCAAACTGGTCCGCGATGCAGTACTTTATTGCCCAAAGTTACAAAACTTGAATTTGCTGAAGGCCAATGCAGAAAGGCGATACAAATTACCAAAGGGCGGATCGCCGAGTGGATCGGCGATCCCGACTTACTGCGCCAAGTGATCCTTCACATCACACTTTTTGACAACTGTAAATACCTGTTTGAATTTTTAGTTTAGCGAGTTTTTATGCAATCAGTTTATGAAATTTTAGAATATCAAGTTTTAGAACTTAGAACTGTTTCTGGAGACATTTTCCCTTAGCTTTAAAGATTTGAAGATCTCTATTTTCTAATAAATAGGAAGTGGGTGTTGAAGATTCTTCATCTTAGATATTTGCAAAGACATTATTAATTGTACCCAGTTGATGGAACACATTTCGGAATCAATTTCTATATTTTTACTATGTCTCGCTAAAACCCCAATTCTTGGGTGTGATTATGGGTTGATTTAACTGCTGGGTATTGCTAGTTAATAGTTTATTTGCTGTTTATAAGTGATTTCGGTCAGTAATTATGGTTGAATTTAATAGGGTTGTAGTTGCAAATATAATCTTAACTTAGTGTTTTTGGCTTGCTCGAGAGATGTTTTAAAACCAAAATTACTGATTCGATGGTTTGTAGGTATTGGGTTGTTGTGGGTTCAACTCGAGAGAGTGAATCCTAAACCCTTTTCCACACATTCAGCTCGAGAGAGTGAATGGACTAAAGCGACGGTTGTGCTTCATTGTCGCTTATTGGTATTTAAGAGAAACAAATTTGATTCGGGGTAAATTGTTCAAGAAAAAGTTTACCCCTACTAAAGTCTATCTTATTCAATGATTTGCAGCGGTTTACTATTAATTGCCATTACCCAGTTGTTTACCTTATCCCATAATCCTATCACATCCCAAGAATCCCGTCTCCATATTCGTAAATTCGTGTTAATTGTTGTTTTAGTTGCTAGTTAACTACAAACCTCCTCCTTTGATACTTGACACTTGTGTCACCCTTTAATTTATCATGTTTTTATTCGTAAATATTTATAGCTATGATTGACTTGAACACACTATGCTTTTCTATTGATTCTTAATTGCAAACCACTCCCTTGGGACTCGACCCCAAACTCAACTCACTAGTTGGGTAATATTACTACTCAAGATCGTTGGTACTTGATTTGGAAGTAGTGTCCTTATACGTGAGATTAATTCCCATTTTATTTCCTCAACAAAGCACAATGGATATAAATTAAGCATTTCTTTTCTCTCCCGTTTTTTTTTTAAAAAAAATATGGAGGGGTTCTATCTCTTTCCATGTATGCCTTCAAGGATGAATTTCATGAAATTCTTGCTCAATTTCATTCCTTATTCTTACCACACCCCAATCTTAGGCTTTGGACATAACTTGGCTACGTAAACAAACCAATGCTTCACGAAGATTTTATGTGGGAAGGACAAGGCCATTTGTGTTCATGTTTCCTACAATAAGAAGGTTAGGCCCAAATGGTGCCAAACTAGGTTCACATGCTTACAAGGTGGTCACACATAAGTATAACAATTAGGCTCACTCTAAAAAATTTATGCCTAAGATCATTTCCTTCATTCAGCAATGCTAGTTAATTGGACCAACGGGGCAAGTTCTAGGTATCATTATGCACACTTTCAAGTAAACCTCACAACGCATGAAATCAAACACAATCATCGGTCATAACTCTAAAAGTTAAGCTTGCGTACAACGGTCATTGCAAGAATCACCTTGAAAATCCGACTAGTCACAATGAAATATTAAAAGTTCACACAAGACTTATGCAACTCAAGTTGCCTCATTGGATTTGCAGAACATATCGTTAATCAAGAGAACTATTCAAGTCATCGGTATTGATTATAGCCGATACTCAAATGTACAAGCAAACAACAACAACATTCATAATTAGAAATCAGGGGAAAAACCAATGAAATAAAGCCAACATTCATTCGCATTCAAGCATCATGGAAGAGTTTCGAACAAAAATAATAAAGCAACAAAATATCCAAAACAAAAAAAAAATACACCCAAGAGGATAGGTATCAAAATACTTTCACCCCACAAAAATAAATAAACAGTGTACTCAATGTGAAATAGAAACACTAAATGTATCAATATAGAATAAAATGGAGGGATAGTAAAGATCCCCTTCGCAGGCTAGGCCTGAGGTGAACTCTGGGTGGCTAGGGTAGGCTCAACCTGGGCATCAGTGCCCAGCTCGACTGCAGCCCTAGAGGTCTGTGTAAATATCTCCTCTATGGGGTGAGACCCATTAGAGCCAATCATGGAAATGTCATGTAGTGAGGCCTCCATGGCCACCCATTCTAAGTCATCCTACAAATCCTCTAAATCCTCAAAAGCTTCCTCATCACGAGCCCCTAGCTTCTCCTTATTCATCTCGGATATGTCAGACTCTCCATCATCGTCAGCTGCAGCATTATCAGTCACAGAAGCCAAAGAAATCTCAAAAACAACTTGAAATGCAGGCATCACAAAACTGGGATCCGTAGGAATCTCAACACTGACCCACAACATGGATATGTTAGAGGATTTCAACTCATCCACATCTCGACGCAAACCGGGAATATGAGCCTTGAAGGCTGTCAGATTTGTAGAGTAACAGTTTGACGTCTCACACACCTCAACCCGAGCGGTGAGGGCATCTAATTCTAAGTTGTGGGCTATGTTCATCCCTCATTGTATTCTCAATTCCTCCCGAATGGGAGACAATGCCGTAGTTATCGCTCGGTAAATCATAGATTGCAAAACGATGTCAACCATCGAGGCCCTCACATCGACCGAATAGGCAAGGTTGCCCATTTTGTACAGCATGACCTGTGTTAACGGGGGATGGGAAGCAGAAGTTGTTGCAGGATAAATAGAGGTGAGGAGGCAAGTATATGTTAGGGCTCGTTTGCCTGAGTGGACTGAGTAGTGTCATCCTCCATGGAATCTACATCCATAATTGGGGATGTGTCTACTAGGCTTTCTTCCTCCTCTCAAACTCATCCTTCGTATATTCTGCTTCAATTCTCCAAATTTCCGTAGATGAGGCAGAAATCACCTCAGCATCAGTGTTAGCCAGAAAGGGCACACCAGCTTGGCGAAACAAATCATTGATTAGAACAAGAAATGGTAATGAAGTTTGATTCTGTTTGTCCCTCTAAGCTATCTCATGTTCATTGATCGATAACAAATTCAGCCTCTCTAGATCGATGATACAACCCAACAGTGCTTTCTTTGAATTTCGGATGATGGACTCGTTCTGTGATGGCATTAGAGTGCTGCTAATAAAGCTGAACCAATACCAAGCGGCAATGTTTAAATGATTCTTCTCAATCAAAATCCTTGCCTCTATTAATGGGGCAGTGACATTAATCAGCAACGGGGCCAACCTCTAGCGTCTTGATTTCGACCATGTCGGCCAAATAGTGGAGAGGGCATGTAGTGCAGTCCAACACATTATTAATATAAGTTTCACTATATTTTACCATCTTACCCTGCATCTCTACGTAGTGGACCGGTGCTATTGACCCAACTTTCTTCTTCTCTTTTGGGATCATCTTTGCATAGCCCTCATAATATTCTCAAAACCATGAAGGTACATATGGATTTTGGGACTTGATGCACTTTTGAAATTTGTGGAAACACAGTGTCTCCCACACAACTGGATACCTGTCCACCAAACCATCCTTAGACAACCGCTTCTTTTCCAATATAGTCTGCAAGCTAGTGGTTTTAATCGGTTTATAGACAAAAGAGGATGTACTTAGGCTAAAGTCACTTGAGGTGCCTGAGCGACCAAAGGTGTCGAAGGTACTAGAAGTCAGAATAATGGGTCATGAACTGCTTTAGAACGCAGCCCTGAGCGCCTCCACTTTAAAGACTTGGCATCTATCAACGATGTATGATAGGAGTCTTCGACCCCCTAGATTGCTCACCTTCAGATAGAGATGAGGTGAGATGGGTGGAGTCGATGCCCATACTGTCTTATGAATTTGAACTTAAACTTGAACTTGTTACCACCTGCTTCTTCCCTTTTCCCTTAACACTCCCCTAAGGATGTTTAGGATGAGTAGCTCAGGGAGGTGCGACCTCCGCTGTGATTACAGCCCCTTTAGCCTTTTTGCAGTGTGGTGGATTCTTTGCCGGTACTTTAGCTCTGGCCATATTTGTAAAACAACACCAACAAGAATAAAATGCAGTTGCGAAGGGTTAGTGAAATAACATTTTCAAAAAATTGTTGAGAAACTTGCCAAATTGCTCAACGAGTCACCGAGACAATTCGGCAAGAAACAAAGGATTCACCAAAAGTTATAGAACAAATCAACAAAAAATTGTCTCAAATGGGCAAGACTAAAGCCCAATCGGTGAGTCGTCGAATCTCTTCGGTGAAAGGATAGGTCTCGCCAAAAGTCACAGTGACATTTAGCAAATTATAGGGATTGGAAAGGCGATGTCATAGCAATTTAGCGAGTCTATTCTGCGAGTAATAGAGCATCGCCAAAAGTTACAAAAAGACACACAAACAATTCAGGTCAAATAGGCAATAAGGTGGGTCACTCGAAGAACCGCTGAGTCACTCGGGGAGCTCGACTCAGCTCGCCAAATGGCCTTACGTGTCAAATTTCCAACCCAAATTCCAATTCACAACGAACAGCCAACGTAAAACAATTTCTAGCACATTTCCCAACAATTTTATCGTACACACAATGAATATCTAAGTTGGGGTACTAACACTTCCACCTAGTTGATTTAAATTCAACCAAACAACGATTTCACCCCTAAGAACAACATCACCTAATCAATCATTAGGCAAATTCAAGTTATTTGGTGGAGTATGGGTTACTCAAACTTCACCCGCAGAAAACCCAACATGTGACAAACACAATTTATACAATTCAAATGTGAAACTCAACCAATTAGGACAAAACAAGTTATCTAACATGCTTGATTTCAATTAATATTTCAACGTGTGATTAAGCACACAATCGAGGCACACAATAGATCTATTAACTACTCATAAGCAGCTCAGTATAAATCATGAAATTCAAGTTAATTCACGAGACCAACCTCAAATGCAAACAAGTAAACACTTAGGCGAAGAGGAGATAATGGACAACACTAAAGATTCCGACCACAGACGTGGACAATCACAATATGAAAACTAAAAATTATGATCTAATGTTTGATTGAAAGAGTGCAGGAGTCAAAAAGTTCAAATTAAGGAGAAAATTTTATTTTAAAATAGTTGAAAGGCTCTTTGACCGTTCAGTTCGCGTCTTGATCGATGAGGTTCACTATTGTTGTCAATCTACTCGGTGACTCGCCGAGTGGACCTTGGCTCATCCAATTGGGTAGGAAACCAGCCCTTCAGTTGAGTTCAAAATACGAGCATGATCAGGCTCGTCAAACCACTCAGTTATTCGCCGAGTGAGCTATGATCTCGCCCAGTTTCGTTTCCTCAAAAATTTGAATTTCAACCTCCACATCCAACAAATGTTATTAAAAAACAAAAAATATAACTTGTATTACCTCCCAAGAATCGCCTTATTTAACGTCGTGGTACGACGTGGCCATGCGTTCAAGCCTTATTCTTTAGGTTGAGTAAGGTATAACTAGGAAGACAACCTTTCGGTCTTGGATTTAAGTGAGCCGAAATTTGACCCATTTGAGTCTCAAGTTGTTGTTTGGAAACCAAATGTGAGGCCACCATTTAATTTAGTAAAGAGACATCATATTTCATCTCCTTGAGTACCTTTTTCGTTCCTTCGGCTTTGTTCCAGATGCGGGAAAGCATATCCTCTGTCTAAAAGTTTCCGGGATCAGACTTTTGTTCTTTAGGCTTTGGACATTCATGAGGAGGCACCTAACGATCCTTATCATCATCTGTATCTCTCTAGTTTGCACCACGATCACACCATTATCGATATCGATCACTCAAACAATCATCACGATCTCTTTTCCAACCTTGATTCATGACTGGCCTTGGGTAGTTCAAACGAGAACCCCCTGCTTGGTTTGATAAGAATTATACCTCTTCCTTGTACATGGCCTCAAATTTTGCGTCATCTAGTTTCACACCTCTACTCGCACCAACCTCATTCATAGCTTTATAACCACTACCTATAACATGTTTTTTCAGCAAGTCCATTTGGATCATTATCTTGACCATATTTTCATAGAGTTCTTAGTTCGTGACCAATTGTTCCTTGGTTAGCCCAAGATTCAAAGGAGACACATAATTCTCCCTTGTGTACCACACACAATTAATTTTGATCATCTCATCAAGCAACATATACGCTATGTCATATGGTTGTCTCATGATTCCACCTTGAATGAGTTGGTCAGTGACACCTTTGTTGACAGTGTCAATACTCTGGTAAAAGTATTGCAATAGTACATTATCTAGTAACCCATGAGTCAGACATTGGAGAACCAACTTCTGGAACATTAACCACATTTCATGGATTGGCTAACCATCAATCCACTTGAAGTTCTAAATATTATCCCTCAACTTAACCATCTTCGAGGGAGGGAAGAATCTTTCACAAAACAATTTTGTAAGCTCCTCCCAAGAAGTAATAGATTCTCTTAGTATTTTGGTCAACCTCTTCGTTGCTTCCTCGATTAGAGAAAAGGGAAACAAATGGAGTCGGGCCGACTCTTTAGTGATGTTCTTGAAGGAAAACGGTCCACACACAACCAAAAAATTGTGTATATTGTCATGAGAGTCTTTATGAGCAAGTCCCCTAAAGAGCCCTTTCATTTGCAACAACTGCAACATCATGCTAGTCAGATGAAATAGTGCATTACCCACAGTTGGAGGAAATCAAATAACTGACATCATGCAAGTTCTGATGTCATCATTATTCCCAAGTTGACTTGCATTGCTCCCGTTCACAGTCATATCTTCACCTGTTTAGAGCAATCAACAAAAACATAATTAAGAAAATCCCTCTACAAAAAAATTAGTTCACTACCCTTCAATAAAAGAATTCTAAACACCATTCCCCGACAACAACACCATTTTTGATAACGCTCAACTATACATCTTTTGATTTAAAGTGTAGGCGGTCGCAAAAAAGTATAAACCCAACGATGAGTTGTGGTCGATCCCACAAGAACTGATATAGTAAAGAATTCAATTATGAAGTAAAGAGGTGTTATATTCTTTTTAGGAGTAAGAAACTACGCAACATAAAACTAAATCAACAAATTTTAGCGATAACTATCAAATGAGGGGGATTTAGTAACCAAATGTTAACAAGGAACAATTAACACGAGAATTAAATGATTAGAGAGAGGAACTTAGGAATATGATCAATCAAATACTAATTTCGCTTGATGGGTTATTATTAATTGTTTTATGTTTTTGAATCACAATGGGCAGGCTAGGTTTTGAAGACAATAGCTATCTCTTGATCCGTTATCATGCATGTTTCAAATTAGTTCTCTCGAACCGCAATAAGCTTAACAATACAAAACAATCCAATTCTTTAATTAAACACAATTTCTCAAGATGGGTTGTAAAGACACAATTAAACACACTTTCTCAAGCTGGATTTTAAAGACGCAATCACAACTATCAATCATTCATTCCACTATAAGTGTCTTTCTCAAACAAGCATAGAGATCTATGCTAGAATAGAATTTGTAACTTCAATTCATCAATTGAAGCAAGAATAAATAATTAAACTCATTTCAAAACAACATTAAATTTAGCAGTTAACAATATCCATAAGCTAATTAATGCATTCAAGTACATAATCACACCCCTAAGGTAAGGTGTTTTAGCCACACATAGATAAAAGCAAGAAATTGATTTCGAAAATATTATCCATCTGAATTATTCAAAAATCTCCAATGCTCAAAACCAAAATTAAGACTAGAATCCAAATGATTTCCAAGAGTGTTCAATAATGTAAAAGTATTAAAAGCTCTCAAAACTGTCCAAATCTCTATGCCAACTCTAACCTTATTTTCAAAAATAAATTTATATGTTTCCAAAAACTCGACACGGAGTCTACTCAGTGAAGATAGTCGGAATCACTGATCGACTCATTGATTTGTCGAGTTGCACTTATTCTCGCCTTTTTGCTTGGCTTCTATATCCCATTTTTCTAGAAGATTAGGCGAGCTGGATTGTGATCACCGATCCATTCGGCGCATCGCCAAATTATCTTTTGCTCGCCAAGTTGGCTTGCTACATGGGCTATTTTGCTTGAATATTAGGAAAGCTGGAGGCTTACTCAATAAGTCACCTAGTGGCTTTTGTGAGCTCTAGCTTCTCTTTTCTTTAGTTTTTCTAACTTTTTTCACTCCTTTGCACATCGTAATGTCCTTGACTTTTTCTTAACTATTATTTGCTACATAGAAACACATTAACATCAGTTATGATCACAAAATAGGCATTGAGGACACTAATTCATTGAATAGTGAGCTCTAAATGAGTCAAAATTCTCATTTCATCAACCGTAGGAAGATCAACAGACCGTACATGAGATCCGTCGAAAAAGGGTAATATTTAATGTTCCAATACTTAATGTACGGATCACCTGGACGGTCCATAAGTGGGCCTACAAACCGTAGATCAGAGCCATAGGTCGGGTCGACAACTACTTTTCAGAAGGGCTTTAGGGTTTTTTCCTAATTATTTACGTGATGGTTCTAGAGTTTGACGTGAGGGTTAGAATCACAAAATGACTTTCCGTACTTAGAGTGAAGGACTTAGGGGTTAAACGTCAAGGTACGATTTTCCAGGGACCCACCAACGGTCCTTGAAGAGGACAGTAGCAAAACCCCAAAATCTGCCCCAAGGTAGTGACCCACGATGGGGACTCACGCCCCGTTGGGGAGGGTCATAGGTAAAGACCTGCAACCATGCTCCAATACCTCCACCCACGGAGGACCAGCATGGCCCGTGGGTCCACCAATGGCCCATGGGTCAGGGTCTCGTGGGTGAGGCAACTTGGTCTCTTAAGGTGTTTACGTTAGGGGTTAGGGAATATTCTAGAATTAGTTAGTTATTGAGTAGGGTGATTTTATTAATAATTAGACTACCTATATAAAGCTAATAGACCCTTAATCAAGTGATTCCAAATCGTTATTTCAACTCATGCAAAACAAACCTAATTCCCTCCAAGAAATCCTCTCTTTAGAAAGTGAAGAAGAAGGGTTCAAGCTAGGTCAAATCTCCAATTTTCCAAGCTTTGGATCGAATGTATGTTAGCTTATTCATACATGGATACTTCCATCGATGGAGTCCCCTAGGATTCCCTAAATTGATGAAGAAAATCCCCAATTCTAGCTAGGGTTTCTTCAATGTTATGGGCTTAGTTGAGTATGATTCCAATTGACTGGATAATACTTGTTTAGGATTGATTTATTATTGAATCATTATATGGTGATGATATTACATGTTTTCCATGGTTAACCCTAGTCTAATTGAGGACATTAAAGAATGTGGGTTTATGCCTTGTGAAGTGAAATTGAAGGTTGATATGTGATCTTCTAGAATTGATGCTATGTATAGTAATTGTTAAAGAATAGAAGTACGTAAACATGAATTGAACTAGGTAAAGGTATAAATGATGGATCATAACTAGTAATGAATGATATTGAGCCTTTATGGTGAAATATGGTTAGAATTGCTTAATGATGAAGCTTGTGACTATAATGTATTGTGATCTAGGTATGTATGATGATTGTAGGAAGTAAAGCTTTGAGAGTAGGGCTTGTAGTCATGAATAATGATCACTAGGGCTTTAAGATTAAAGCTAATATGATGAACTATGAATTCTAAGGGTTTGAGAGTAAAAACTATATGAGAATAGAAGGCTAATGAATAGAATTGGGATGAAAGATCTATACCTACCTAATCCACCTTATGAATCATAGATGGTAGGAAGTGATAACATCATTTGAGTTATGATGGAATCCATGTCTAATATAGTAATTCTAGATATGTTGATTTGATATGAGCTTTGACCCTTAAGAGGGCAAGATATGATATGATGCATGTTTTATGAATCTATGAATATGCTTGTCAACACTTTGAGAGTCAAGTTATTATGATTATGATTATAACCTAGATATTGTGATTGTTATATTGTATTGAGTGTCAAGACATTATCCATGAACATGACATTGCATATCAAATGGAATCTTCTACCCTAGTTTAGTTCGACTTCCAAAATGGGTCCCTTATACACTAGTTGAGTCTGGGTTCCCAAAATGTATCTCATGAGGTGGAGAACTTGTACCTTAGTAGAGTCTGTGTTTCTAGTATCAATCTCCTAGATTATCTCACATATAATGATTCTAGGTTTGAACGTTTGTTCACCTAAAATGAATCTAAGTCCAAGGACTATGAAATGTGAGGAGGCTTGTGGTGATTCCCCAAGGGCTTTAGTATGAGAGGATGAATTCCCTTATTCCTAATTAGTTAGACATAAGGTGATTACCCATGTCATGATATGTGGAGTCTTAGGTGATTACCCTTTATGTATGTATGACTCCCAAGGCAAGCAGTGATTAACTATTAGCCTTTCTGATGATCATGGAGGCGATTACCTATAATTCTTTAGTGATGATGTGGAGGAGAATACCAACATTACACGTTAAAATGGATATGGAGGCGAATACCTATATCTCATTAATAAAATGGGAACATGGAGGCGAATACCTATGATTTTCTTAAAATGAACATAGAGGCGAATGCCTATGATTCCATAATATGTATGACTTGAGGTGATTTCCCTTGTCCCTCATGATTCCATGATATGTATGACTTGTGGTTACTCCCCTTGTCCTTTATGATGAGCTAAACATGCGATTAAAGAGATGATTAATATGCATGAAAGCCTAAAGGAGTACTTAGTATGGGTAGGATTATGGGGTCTTATCCATACATTGCACATGTATGACTTGAAGCTAATTATGAAGTGTTTCTTATATGTTGTATGATTAGATTAGATTTTTGCTATAGTTGCCCTCCTTTCTATGTGGTCTAAAGGTGATAGATTCCCTTGGCTATGCTGTTTAATCCAAGGATAAGACCATGAGATGATGAGTGTGATTATGATGGCCAAAGGGGATACTTAGAGTGGATGGGATTAGGGGATCTTATCCATGCATTGAACAAGTATACTTGGAGGTTACTTATGAAATGATTCTCTTGTGGTATGATGGTCTAAGTATGGACTATTTATATGAGTTATGCTTTATGGATTATTCTATGATTATGTTATTGTCTTTTATGCTTATGCTTCATGTTGAATAATCGTTATGATGTGCTATCATGATGTTGTGCTAGCTAATATATTTAGTACATTTTGTACTAACACATACTTTTGCCTACATTCTTATCAAATGTAGGGTTTGACGGTATTGAGTTCCATTTTGGAGGCTAGGTTTCTAGTAAGCAAAGGATATGAAGACTTGGTGAGTCCTCATAGCATCGATGATTGATCGCCTTTCCTTTATGTCTTTCTTTTATGTTTAGACTTTTGTATGGGCTGCGTCCCAAAGTTTAATTCAAGTCAAGTTTAGATGGTTTGAGACAAAGTGTAATAAGACTTCTGCTTGCTTTTATTAAAGACTTTGATGGTATAGAAAAAGTTTTAAAATTTCTACATCTTTTGTATTATCTTATATTATGACATGCTAAAGGATTGTATGAGACCCCTTTGGGGTCATGTACGCCATGTTACATCTAGGGTGTACCGCTGGGTTGTGACAGAATACTATGTTGTCTTACCTTCTAACATAGGCCCTATAAAACGATTTAAACCCCAAAATTACCTAATTTAAATGATTCTCCTAAATTTTCAAAATTTAATCCCTAATATTTCTCTCTCTAAAGCTTGAGGAAGAGTTCTAAGGTTTCAAGTTCAAGTCTCCAAATTAACCATTAATTGTGAGTTTTTGGCGTCATGTTATGATGGTATTCACTTATAGAGTCTTTTCCTCCATAGGATTCCTATATTCTCAAATTTTACAAGTTAGAATCTCCAATTCAAGTTTGGGTTTTATTTAATCTCATGGGTTCTTTTCAATTATGGTTTAATTGATTGTTTTATTTCTTTTTATACATGAATTGAGATAATTACATGTTTTTAAATTGAAGAGAAATGATGTAAAATGACATTTGAAGTTGTCCTGAATTTTCAAAAAGACACCTAAAGTTTCCAGGAAACTATTTCTAATCACAATAAATTAACACTTTTGACCTATTTTCACAACAACTATATTCTCCAATTTGATACGCTCGTGGAGGAGCAAAAATACACCCTCGAACCAGTAAAAATTTCACATGGCACTGACAATTTGAATTTTCTTGTTTATTAAAAGACCCACTTCCCATCATCTCCAAAACCTCTATTGATAGATATTGAAGAGCTTTCCATCTACAACAAATAAAAGATCTCCATCCTCAATGAAAATTTCATCTAGCTTTACTAGCTTCAATTTCTTGTTTTTTTTTTTAATTTTATTTTAAATGAATGTCATCAACTAATTTGTGAATGGTGAAAGTGGAGTTGCAAACAAATGAATAATAGACAACATAAGAAGAAAATAATTACAAATCACTACAAAGATGATTTTTTCAAAATATCACTACTATATCAAAAGAACATTTTTTAAACCAAAATTTTCATTCAAATCAAGAAGCAATTAACATGTAAGTCTTCACTTCTGCATTTTGACTCCATAATTCAATTAATTATCACTGCAATGTTTTTTATTGTAACTATTAAAATGCTTTATGGTTTTGATCATCAAAGAGAGAGAGAGAGTAGAGTAAAGATCTAAAAGTGGTTTGGGGTTTAATGGAGCGGGTCATGATTCAAATGTGAATGGGTCAAGATTTTATTTAATTATTACTAAATGGGTTGGAAAAATATACAATTATATTTTTAATTGGAGTGAGACTTATGCTCAGGCATTGAGAATGCAGATTGTGTTGAATGTTTTTATTTATTGTGATTTAGAAATGTTTTGTGGGGTCATAGGATGCCCGAAAAGTTAAGGTGTCTTTCTGAAAATTATGAACAATTCCAGGTGCCACTTTATGTCTTCTCTCTGAAGTAATTCATTTGAACCCATGCATGATCTATGATTTCTAGATTTTGATCACATGATGAAGTTTTTGAATAATGAAAGATGAATTTGTGAAGACATGCATGTTATTTATGAAATTGATGAAAATGATTTAAGGTTTCTTTGAGTGTAAAGCAGTGATGTGTTGTTATTGTAAAAGGATTTCTCACATACTACTTATAGCATGATTGTGAAAGGATTTTCTAAAATGAAGGATTCATAGGGTTGAAAGGTTTTCTCAACTAAATTTTGAATCAAGAATTAGGATCGATTCTAATGAACTCTATCTTGGATTGGCTACTTGATATGCCCCTCCATGGATGATAAGACAAGCACTGATTACCCATTTCCCATAATGAAAACACAAGTTAAGATTAATGACTATTACATGGGATTTATGTTGAGCACTGACTGGGCAAGTGGTGAACACCCATGTCCCATAACTATGTGCCTCCATAGGTTGTCCTAGATAGACATTAGCAAGTGGATCCACCTAATCTAGAAGGTTATGGTTCTTACCTTGACAAGTAAGGACATCTCTTTTCGGTGAGGGATAGACATTGGATTCCATGTTATAGCTCAAGTGGTCTATGTCGGTTAAAGGTAAATCTACCACAATAAGGAATTAAGGTTACTTTCTAGAAGAATCTCAAATGTCTTTAAAGATGTTTAACTTGCTTTAACCATGATTAAGACTTATGTTTTCTAATATGTTATTGTATGATTTAGCTTGATCATTACATGTCATGTGCAGTTACTTTTAGCATGATTTCGTAACTCTTATGCATTGCAATCATACTTGGTACATTTCATGTACTAACACATACTTTTACCTACATTGTTTCACTAACGTAGGGTCCGAAGTAGCTACCTCCCATACTCGTTTCTAGTGATCTCATATAGATATTGAAGATTTATGAGTCCTCATTTTCCTAGGACCGAGGATCTTTGATTGCTTTGATGCGTTTTCTATTCAGATGTTGTATGTGATTTATGGGTTACGTGTCAATCACTCCTTTGATGTAATAGATTGTTTTGTGTAACACCTCAAAAATAAAAAGTCTAGAAAGGGACCCAAGTGGAAGGTCACGAGCCATGACTGAGCCATGGCACCCTTCATGGAGCCCCAGACGTGCCGTGAAGGGCACCACAGCTCGTGAATGCCTTCCAGTTTTTGGCCAAGAGAGGATTCCCTTGCACGAGCCCTTAGTCGGCTTGTGTTGAGCCACACAACTTGTAGTGATGGTCTTGATAGGGAGGCAGAATCCACCATTAGGCTAGCTTGTTCCCACAAGCACCTAGACGGCTCTTAAAGGGCTAGACAACCCGTGAAGGTAGGCGTATCGTAGGGGGAAGGACTTGCCTAGCCACTAGTCCAGGGACCACGACTTCCTAGACGGCTCGTGAACCCCTAAACGGCTCGTGAGGCCCTCCATTTTGGGGCTCCCGTTAGATGTAATTTAGGGTTAGTTGGGTCTTTTCCTAATTATTTTATATGATACTACGTCATTTTGACCTTACTTATAAGTCCTATATAAGTGATTTTAACCCCAAAATTACCCATTCAAGTCATTCTCTCAAATTTCCAAAAAACAGAAGAAGAAGTCTTCCTCTCAAACTATGTCACGACCCAGGGGTACCCCTTAGATGTAACATGTCGTATAGAACCCCTGAATGACTCTATAGAACCTACTTAGCATATCATAACATAAACAATAGAAGAATAAGAGTAAAAACAACTTTCAAGTCCAAGTCTAAGTTTTCCATTCAAAGCAAAAGCGGAAGTCTAGACTCTAAGTCTCAACATAGCTATCTATTACAATAGTTGAAATGAAAGGGACACAACCCATACAACATAGTCCAAAAGAGAATACTAGAAATAAAATTGCAAGTGAAACATCCGTCCTTGAATCTTTGAGGACTCACCACAAGCTAGGAGAATGATATAAGTCCAAGCTTAGCCACAATGATGATCGCCTTAAGAACCAGACCTTACACTTGGGGAAAATGTAGGAAAAGCATGGGTTAGTACAAAAATGCACCAAGTATGATAGACATGCATAAAATCATGAAAACATGCTAAAAGGGGACATTTTATTTGAAAGTATGCCATTTACCAAGTTTGAAACTCATCATGAATATATTCGAAAACCATAAATCATAAACCATATTCCATACATAGATCATCATATTATAGGAGAGACATACCATAAGTACCCTCAAAGCTTACTTGTGCAATCCATGAATAAGATCCCATAATCCCACCCATACTAAGTAAAGCTCCTTGAGTAGCCATAGTTCATAAAATCATATTCTCGTTCATAGTATCAGAGTGGGGATAAGCCTTAACCGACATAGACAATGTGTGCTTATCATGGAGTTTGGTGTCTATCCCATATCGAAAAGGGGTTGTCCTACTTGCCTAAGGTAGGAACATACTCTTAACATAGGTGGATCCACTAGAAAAATACCTATGACTGCACATAGATTATGGGACAAGGGCATTGCTAATAGAAACCCGGCCTCTACTATCTTGAGGGCTTCCATCCCAAGAGATTTGCTCCTAGAAACCCGACCTCTACTATCGTGAGTGCTTCCATCTCATATCAATATCCACTCGGTGCTAAGTATTGATTCCCAGGGGGTTCATATTAAGTCTTGACTTAAGTCTAGACTCATGGAAGAATGTGTTGACACTCAATCCAAGATAATTCATAAGATAGCTCTTATATTCAATAGGTGAGAATAGCCTTTCAAACCTTAGAATCATCATATTGTGAGGAAAACCTTTCACATCATATCATATTCATACATAGGTTTGTAGACAAGGATAGCCTGTCAACAACACAGACAAGATCGTAATCATAATCACTTCTCTCTCAAAGTGTTCATAAAGCATATACATAAATCTCATAATCATGCATAATTCTCATACTTTTCCCTTCAAGGACCACATATCATATTCTATCAACACATCTAAAATCACCACATTAGACATGGATGATAACATAATTCAAGTAATTCAATTACTACATGCATAATTATATCATATTCTTCTAGCATCTATCAATACCAACACTTTGAGATCCAAATTGGGAAAATAGGGGAATTCATGGATTCTTGGGGATTTCAACATAAAACATATATAAAACCATCAATTTGTCCATAATAAAACATAATTCAATCATTAGACACAAATTTGAAAGGAATCTATGAGAGTGAAGTCAAACCCTAACTTTTGGGGAAAAATTAGTTTTGAAATTGAATTTGGAGGGACTCCATGGATGAAGAACTACCATACCTTGGCTATGAATTCCCACAAAATTGGGTAGAAAATCCTTTTCTTTGAAACCCTAGGCCCCAACTTCCTTCATCTTCTTCCTCGAGTTCTAGAAAGTGAATTTTTGGAGAGGATGAACTCTTTTGGAGATTTAGAAATAATGATTTGGTCAAAAATCCTTTTATAGGTGTTTAAAAATAGGCTAAAATGACATATCTTGATATAAATTAAAAATGGAATACCCCAAAGTGCCCCTAACTAATCCCTAAAAATCACTGTGCAGGTCACCTCCCACGGACCGTGGATGGACCCACGTGGTGTTTTGGTGAACCGTTGCGAGGTTCCTACAGCTCACATCTAGTGCCCCTGACCCACGACCCCCACCCACGAGGCATGGGTCATTTCATGGGCCATTGCTTTTTGGGCAGTTTTTCTAGGGTCCTTCTCAAGGACCCATGGTTGGTCCTTGGTGAGTTGTACCTTGACGTTCTAACCCAAAAAAAATTATTTTAAGTACGGGAAGTTATTAATGACTCTAACCCTTACGTCAAACTCTAGTCTAGCGTACTAGTTTTCAAGGTGTTACATTATATCCCTCTTGGGAAGATTCATCCTTGAATGACCATCTAGACACCTTACGGAATTAAAGACTCAAGACTAGAATCCCATCATACATGAAACATAAAAATAATGCACAATTCTAAGGAGGAAACTTCAACTCCATCTCAAATATAGTCAATGCATCGCAAGGAAGTAGGAACTACATCTATCAACCCATTATGCATGAAAACTAAAAAATTTTCATAATCGTTGGAGGAACTACCTTCTCCAACTAAAAACATGCTCAACACAATATCATGGACACAATATGCAATATTCTTTCAAAAGCATGTTCATCTATTCATCTCATGAAGTCAAATATGCAACTCATACTAACTGCACAACAACATGAGGAACACATAAATCATGAAAACTCATTTTCTTACTAAACATGAATTTCATCGAGAACATGCATAACATAAGGAAATCATGGGAAAACTCATATAGCACACATGACTCCCAAAACACTAAAACTCAATAGGAACTACTTACCACAAGCTTGAATAGGAGTAGAAGGAAAGAGATGAGGATATCGGGACTTCATATCGGCCTTAGCCTCCCACGTAGCACCCTCAACTAAATGATTTCTCTATAAAACTTTCACAGAAGCTATTTCCTTATTTCTCAACCTTTTAACTTGCCAGTGTAGAATTTACCAGAATTTCCTCATATGAAAGAGTTTTGTCAACTCCCAACCCTCCTAGGGGAATAATGGATGTCGGATCTCCAAACACTTCTTAAGAATAGAAACATGAAATACCAGATAAACTGGGGCCAACAAATTTGGCAAATTCAACTCATAGAAAACTTTACCAACTCGTTTCAAAATTTGGTATGGGCCTACATACCGGGGACTAAGTTTTCCCTTCTTGCCAAACCTCATCACACCTGTCATAGGTGAGATTTTCAAATAGACCCAATCATTAACTCCAAATTCTAGATCCATTCTTCTAACATCGACAAAAGACTTTTGTCTACTTTGAGCCGTTCTTAACCTCTCTCTAATAAGCCGAACTTTCTCAATGGCTTCATAAACTAGTTCGGGGCCAATTAGAGAAATTTCACCTAGTTCTAACCAACCTACCGGAGACCTACATCTTCTACCATATAAGGGTTCAAAAGAGCCATACCGATACTTGAATGATAGAATTTATTGTAGGCAAACTCTACTAACGGCAAGTGGTCATCTCAATTACCCTTGAAGTCTATAACACATGCCCTTACATATGTTCTAATGTTTTTATGGTACGCTCCGCTTGCCCATCGATTTCGGGATGAAAGATCGTGCTAAGCTCAACCTTAGTACCAAGCCCTTTTTGAAATGACTTCCAAAAGTAAGAGGTAAATTGAGGACCCTGATTTGAACTAATAGATAAGGGAACCGCATGCAACTACACTATATCTCTTATATACAACCTGGCATATTCTTCCGCCGAAAAAGAAACAATTATGGGAATAAAGTGGGCTGATTTTGTCATCCGATCAATAATGACCCAAATAGAATCATGTTGCCTTCGGGTGCGAGGCAAACCCACAATAAAATCCACATTCACCTATTTCCACTTCCAAGTGGTAATTGGTATATCTTGGGATTAGCCTCCTCGCCTTTGATGCTCAACCTTAACTTGTTGACAATTTAGATATTTGGCCAGAAATCCCGCAATATCTTTCTTCATTCCATTCCACTAATAGACTTCTCGTAGATCACGGTACATATTGGTGGCTCCCAGATTATTAGAATACCGAGAACTATGAGTTTCCTCTAAAATTTGATCCTTTAAGTCATCTACATCCAAAACACATAAACGACCTTGGTATCGAAGAACACCATATCCCCCTTGGGAGAAAAGCTCAACGGACTTCTTGAGTACCGACTCTTTCATTTCTACAAAAATAGTATCAAGATTTTGCTTAGTCTTCACATTCATCGGAAAGAGCGATTCGGAACCATTATAGACCATGACACCATCTTTCGTGGAATCCACTAGTTAAACAGCCAACCGGGCCAACCTATGAATATCACGAACTAATTCTTTCTTACTATCCTCAACATGTACCACACTACCCATAGACAACCGACTAAGAGCATTGGCTACAACATTGTCCTTGCTGGGGATGATAAAGAACTCTCATATCATAATCCTTCAACAATTCTAACCACCTTCTTTGCCGAAGATTCAAGTCCTTTTGACTAAACACATATTGTAAGCTTTTGTGATCGGTAAACACATCAACATGAACACCATATAGATAATGCCTCCATATTTTTAAGGCAAAAACAACCGCCGCTAACTCGAGGTCATGGGTAAGATAATTCTTCTCATGGACTTTAAGTTGCTTTGAAGCATAGGTAATCACCTTACCATTTTGCATAAGCACACATCCCAACAAACTCTAGAGGCATCACAATACACCACAAAACCATCCGTACCTTCCGGTAAGGTCAACATCGGAGTGGTAGTAAGTCTATATTTCAACTTTTGGAAACTATTCTCACAAGCTTCCGACCACACAAACTTAGCTTTCTTTTGAGTCAAAGTCGTCAAAGGGGAAGAAATGGAGGAAATCCATCAATAAACCTTCTATAGTAACCGGCCAAACCCAAGAAGCTTCTAATATCTTTCGGTGATAGAGGTCTAGGCAGACTCTTTACCGCATTTGTATTCTTAGGATCTACCTCAATACCCTTACTTGACACAATATGACCATGGAATTCTACTAATCTAAACTAAAATTCAAACTTACTAAACTTTCCAAAAGGTTGATGGCCCTTAAGGACTTGCAATACAATTCTTAAATGGTCCACATGCTCATTCTCACTCCTTGAACATATCAAAATATCATTGATAAACACAATGATATCTTCTTCAGAAAGTTGTCGTTGGAATATCAACCCTTGTCACCCTCAATTGGTGATAACCCGAACAAAGAGCAATCTTAGAGAAATAAATAACCCCTTGAAGTTGGTTAAATAAGTCAGCAATTCTCGAAAGGGGATACTTGTTATTGATGGTCACCTTGTTCAATTGGCGATAATTGTTTTACATTCTAAAAGACCCATCCTTCTTTCTAATAAACAACATCGGAGCACCCCATAGAGAGATACTTGGTTGGATAAAACCCTTATCTAATAGATCCTTCAACTATTCTTTCAACTCTTTTTATTCGGCTGGAGCCATTCTATAAGGAGGAATAGAGATAGTATGCGTATTCGGAAGAAGGTCAATACCAAATCTATTTCCCGCTCAGGAGGAATATTGGGAAAAGCTTCCAAAAACTCATTAACTACCAGAATCGACTCTAGAGAAGGGATTTCAGATTCAACATCCTTCACCCTAACTACTTGGTAAATAAACCATTTGGAGTTCATCTTTCTAGATTTAAGGTAAGACACAAATTGACCTCTAGGCATAGAATTTCTTCACTTCCACTCTAAAATAGGCTCATTTGGAAATTGGAACCTAACTATCCGAGTCATACAATCGATAGAGAACTCTTAACCCAGGACCCATGTGGGACATATCTGTTCATGCATCAATTGCGACGTACGACACGACCCTTGAAAATAAAATTCGTCATGGCGTGTGACACGTCTCTTAATAATAGAATCTGTCATGGCATGCGACACATCCCTCAAATCATAATATTTGTCACAATGCGCGACACGTCCCTCGAAATATTACATCCTCTTTAGTATCTTATTTTTTCTCAATTCACATAACAGTTGTCACAACCATGTATCAGAACCACTGCAAATGACATGTTCACACAAATAACGAGGAGATGACCATTTTCATAACCAAGCACAATTCACAACAATACAATCATGATACAACATAAAAAATGAATTAACAAGTCTTTCCAACCATTCTCAACATAACACAGACCAATAATTAATGGCATTCCCTTTTATTACCCGTTTTTTCATCATTAGAATTATTCAATATGGACAAGTCAATCCATCACAAGGTCCCATTAATCCCCAACACATACCACAAGAAAATACATGATTCTATAAACTTAACAAGTGTTGAGAAATACACCGGCCTCAAATAAGTTAACAGTCCTCCGGGACTTGAGCCTTCTTTTTTCGTTGGGCTTCCAAATCAATTCAATCTATTCACATAAATAATTACAATAAGATCTTGAAGTTAAAAACACTCATATTAATGTATGTCTAGCCTAGACCCAAAAAGTCATCCACATCTATAATCAAGTTCCTAAGATTGGTGCCAATTAACATGTTATCTTCATATTTTCCAAATCTCAAGCCTAAGGTTAACTCTTAATTCCTCTAAATAACATAATTTTATTTTAAGAACCCTAAACCTAAAATCCTAATTTATCAAATTATTGTGATAATTTTGTGCGGGAAGTGAAGGTTGTCAAATAATTCAGTAATCGAAGTCATCAACATTATCACTATACCATCACTATTACCCAAAGAGTGAATGTCATTATTATTTTAATATAGATTCCATGATGTCAATTCATACTAAATAGGACAAAAATAATCAAATTCACCTGTAATAAATGATAATTCCCTAACTTCAATTCACAATCATTCTAATAGAACAATTATGACATTGAAAATATACACGTTCAAAGTGGCTAACCTGAATCTACGAGAATTTGTTTCAAAGTCGCGACATGCTTGTGAAAATAATATTACAGCTTTTGTGCACCCTTAGAAATTGTTTTGAATTTATGAATCACATATAGTAACTCTCATTTATCATTAATTTGTTTTTGTACATGGCCAAGTGGTTTAAGGTATTGAATAAACTATGGACTTGACCCATTAACAATTTACTAAAATTACCTATTTAAAACTTACCTGCTAATTAAATAACCGTGGTTAAATAAGTTATTCAAAATTCAAATATAAATTTACGGAAAGGGTCTTTAATGAAAGAGTGGGAAGTAATTTTCAAAATGACCTAATGGGTTATTACATTATCCACCACTAAAAACCGTATTCATCCTCGAACATAAAGAAGGAGAAAGAAGAATAACTGACATTACCAAAAACCAGAGGTATGATCTATCAGAGTTAGTATTCATCTCTCTAAGTGAGCTCCTCTTTAAGACCAGTCCATCACGATCAACTACTAAGAACTGAACCTTTCGAATCAAAATTTGGCTGATCTACAAATCTAAAGTGATTACTAAGTCATAGACTAACCCATAAACTGTCACAACCCAGGATACCCCCTAGATGTAACAAGGCACATAAAACCCCTAAAGGAACCATGTAAGCCACTTAGCATATCATAACATACACATAAAACAATAGAGAGTAAAAATGCATTCCAGTTCCAAAATTTTCATAAAGGAAAGCGGAACTCTAGACTTGTCTCAATATAGCCATCTATTACAATATCGGAATCAAATAGGGTCACAATCCTTACAGCATAATATGAAAGAAAATACAAGAAAAGAACTACAAAGATATCATCCGTCTTCGAACCATGAGGACTCACCAATAAGAAAGGAGAATAGTCAAATCCAACCTTGAACCAATTGGAGATCACCTTAAGAACCGGACCCTACACTTTGGATAAATGTAGGAAAATATGGGTTAGTACAAAAATGCACTAAGTATGATAAACATGCATAAAATCATGAAAACATGCTAAAAAGAACATTTTAGTTAAATGAATGCAATTTACTAAGATAAAGCATCATTTGAAAGATAATAGAAAAAACATAAGCCATAGTGGGGATAAGCCTTAACCGACATAGACCATATGAGCTTAACATGGAATCCGGTGTCTAACCCACACCAAAAAGGGGCTGTCCTACTTGCCTAAAGTAGAACCGTACTCTTAGCTTAGGTTGATCCACTAGCTAAAGATCTATGAGGGCACATAGTTTATGGGAAAAGGGGATCGCTACGAGAAACACAGCCTCTACTATCGTGAGGACTTCCATCCCAATAGATTGATCTTAGAAACCTGGCCTATACTATCGTGAGGGCTTTCGTCTCATATCAATAACCACTCGGTGCTAAACATTAATTCCCATGGAGTTCATATTAAGTCTTGACTAAAGTTCATACTCATGCAAGAATGTCTTGACACTTAATCCAACATAATCCATAAGATAGCTCCTAGATTCAATAGGTGAGAATAACCTTTCAACCTTAGAATCATCATATTGTGAGAAAACCTTACACTCATATCATATTCATACATAGGTGTGTAGATGAGAATAGCCTTTCAACAACACACACATAGAAGATCATAACCATAATCACTTTACTCTCACAGTGTTCATCAAGCATGTACATAAATCTCATAATCATGCATAATTCTCATATTTTGCCCTTAAAGGACCATAGATCATATTCCATCAACACATCTAGAATTGATACATTAGACCTGAGTGATAATATATTTGAAATAGATCAATTATTTCAAGCATAATCTCATGATATTCTACTTGCATCAATCAATACCCACACTTTGAGATCCAAATTGGGAAAATAGGGTAATTCATGGATTCTTGAGGAATTCAACTTAAAACAATATAAAATCATAAATATATCCATAATAAAACATAATTCAATCATTAAAAATGAATTTGAAAGGAATCCATGAGATTGAAGGCAAACCCTAACTTTTGGAATTTCTAGCTTTGAAATTGGGGTTTTGAAGGAGCTCCATGGATGAATTCGACCCATGAATGAAGAGCTACGATACCTTAGATATGATTTCCTATGAAATTGAGTATAATACCGTGATCCTTAAACCCTAGCTTCACCTTCCTTCTTCTTCTTCCTTGGAGTTCTAGAGAGAGAATTTTTGGAGAGCGTTTGGGTCTTTCTTTTGGGATTTGCAAATTATGAGGAAGATGACTTAATTTGGTGACTTAAAATCCTTATATAGGTGTTCTAATTTAATATAAAATGACGTCACTTAATATTAATTAAAACTGGAAAACCCCAAAACGCTCCTACACTTAATTGCCAAAAGGCAGTTTTAGGTGACCACCCACGACCCCACACCCACGGTCCATGGATGGACCCACATGGCATGTTGGTGATCCGTGGGTTGGGTCCTGAAATTCATTTTTTGGGCCTTGAACCATGACCCCTCACCCATGGGAAGTGGGTCCACCTACTGGTCGTGGGTACCCTCTCGTGGGTGGACTGTTTTGGGCCAAATTTTTGGGTCCTCCTTAAGGACACATTGTTGGTCTTTGGGGAGTCGTACCTTGACTTTCTAACCCAAAAACATATATATTGAGTACGGGGAGTTATTTACAACTCTAATCCTCACGTCAAGATCTAGTTTATCCTACTAGTTTCCTGGGTGTTACATTTTCTCCCCCTTAGGAACATTCGTCCTCGAATGATGATCTAGACACCTAACGAAATTAAAGACTCAAGACTAGAAGCCCATCATTCATGAAACATCAAAATAATGCACAATTCAAAGGGGGATACATCGACTCCTTCTCAAACATAATTCATTGCATCACAAGGGAGTATGCACTACATCTAACAACCCATTATGCATGAAACTCAACATTTCCCATAATCATAGGAGGAACTACCTTCTCCCACTAAAAGCATTCTCAACACAATATCATGGAGCCCATATGCAATTACTCTCAAAAGTATAATAAACCATGTTCATCAACTCATCCCATGAAGTCAAAAATGCAACTCATAATAAATGCACAACAACATGAGGAACACGTAAATCATGAAAACTCATTTCTTACTAAACATAAATTTCAGCAAGAACATGCATAATGTAAGGTAATCATTGAAAAATTCATATAGGACACATGACTCCCAAATGACTAAAACTCAAGAAGAACTACTTACGTCAAGCTTGATTAGGAGTAGAAGGGAAAAGATGTGGATATGAGGACTTCATATCGGCCTCGTCCTCCCAAGTAGCACCCTCAACTAAGTGATTTGTCCATAGGACCTTCACGGAAGCTATATCCTTGTTTCTCAACCTCTTGACTTCTCAGTCTAGGATTTCTACCGAAATCTCTTCATATGAAAGACTTTCGTCAAGTCCCAAACCTTCTAAGGGAATAATGGAAACCGGATCAACAATAAACTTCTTAAGTATAGAAACAAGAAATACCGAATGAACCGAAGCCAACTCATTTGGCAAATCTAACTCATAGGCAACTTTCCCAACACGTTTCAAAATTTGGTATGGGCCCACATATCCTGCCTATATTTTCCTTCTTTCCAAACCTCATCACACATTCCATAGGTGATATTTGCAAATAGAACCACTCATTAACTTCAAATTATAGATTCCTTCTTCTAACATCAGCATAAGACTTTTGCCGACTTTGGGCCATTCTCAACCTCTCTCAAATGAGTCGAACTTTCTCAATGGCATCATAAACTAGCTCAGGAACTATCAAAGAAGTTTCACCCACCTCAAACCAATCAATTGGAGACCTACATCTCCTACCATACAAGGCTTCATAAGGAGCCATAGCGATACTTGAGTGATAACTATTATTGTAGGCAAACTCTATTAATGGCAAGTGGTCATCCTAATTACCCTTGAAGTGTATAACACATTTCCTTAGCATATCTTATAATTTTTTAATGGTACGCTCCACTTGCCCATCGGTTTGAAGATGAAAATTTTGTTAAGCTTAACCTTAGTACCAAGCCTTTTTTGGAATGATTTCCAAAAGTGAGAAGTAAAATGAGTACCCCGATCCGAAAAAATAGACAAAGGAACCTCATTCAACTTTGCTATCTCTCTTATATACAACTTGGCATTGCCTTCCACCAAAAAAGAAACCTTGATGGGGATAAAGTGGGCTGATTTTGTCATCTGATCTATAATGACCCAAATAGAATCATGTTGCCTACGGGTGCGAGGTAAACCCACAGTAAAATCCATATTCACCTCTTTCCATTTCCAAGTGGGAATTGGTATATTTTGGGATAAGCCTCCCACCCTTTGATGCTCCATCTTAACTTGTTGACAATTTGGACATTTGGCCACAAATCCCGCAATATCCTTATTCATTCCATTCAACCAATAGGCTTCCTGTAGATCACGATATATCTTGGTGGCTCCCAGATGTATAGAATACCGAGAACTATGAGCTTTCTCTAATTTTTTTACCTCAAACCGTCAACATTCGGAACACATAACCGACCTTGGTACCTTAGCACCTCATCTCCCCCATTAGGAGAAAGCCTCAATAGACTTTTTGAGTACCAACTCTTTCAACTCAACTAATATCGGATCCAGACCTTGTTTAGACTTTACATCCATCACAAAGGACGATTCCGAACCATTCTGGACCATGACATAACCCTTGGTGGAATCCACTAGTTGAACACCTAACCGAGCCAACCTATGCATATCACGAACAAATTCTTTCTTTTCATTATCAACATGAGCCACACTTCCCATAGACAATCGACTAAGAGCATCCGCTACTACATTGGATTTGACGGGGTGATAAAGGACACTCATGACATAATCCTTCAACAATTCTAACCACCTTCTTTGTCGAAGATTCAAGCATTTTTGACTTAACACATATTGTAAGCTCTTGTGATTGGTAACCACATCAACATGAACCCCATATAGATAATGCCTCTATATCTTTAAGGAAAAAATAACCGCCGCTAACTCAAGGTCATGGGTTGGGTAATTCTTCTCATGGACTTTAAGTTGCCTTGAAGCATTGGCAATCACTTATATATTGTGTATAAGCACACATCTCAATCCAACTCTAGAGGCATCACAATATACAACAAACCATATGTACCCTCCGGTAAGGACAACACCGGAGCGGTAGTAAGTCTATCTTTCAATTATTGGAAACTCTTCTCACAAGCTATCGACCACACAAACTAAGCTTTCTTTTGAGTCAATGCCGTCAAAGGAGAGGCAATAGAGGAAAAAACCTCAACAAACCTTCTATAGTAACTGGCCAAACCCAAGAAGCTTCTAATATTAATCGGCGATAGAGGTCTAGGCCAACTCTTGACCGCATCCGTCTTCTTAGGATCTACGTCAACACTCTTTCTTGACACAATATGATCAAGGAATGCTACGGACCTTAACCAAAACTCATATTTGCTAAATGTTGCGAAAAGTTGATAGTCCTTAGGAACTTGCAATACCACCGTGAAATTGTCAACATGCTCATTCTCACTCCTTGAATTGATTAAAATGTCATCGATAAAGATGATCACAAATATGTCAAGATTGTGTCGAAAAACTCTATTCATTAAGTCCATGAATGCCGCTGAAGCATTAGTCATACCAAAAGACATTACTAAGAACTCATAGTGACCATATCTTGTTCGGAAAGCCTTCTTTGGAATATCAACCCCTCTCACCCTTAATTGGTGATAACTCGAACGGAGATCAATCTTAGAGAAATAACTAGCCCCTTGATGTTGGTCGAACAAGTCATCAATCCTTGGAAGGGGATGCGTGTTCTTAATGGTTACATTGTTCAATTGGCGATAGTCATTGCACATTCTAAGAGACCCATACTTCTTTCTAACAAACAACACCAGAGCACCCCATGGAGAGATATTTGGTTGAATAAAACCCTTATCTAATAGATCCTTCAACTTTTCTTTCAACTCTTTTAACTCGGCCAGAGCCATTCTATAAGGAGGAATGGAGATAGGTTGCGTATCCGAAAGAATGTCAATACCAAAATCTATTTCTCACTTGGGAGGAATACCGGGCATATCATGTGGAAAAACTTCCAGAAACTCATTAACTATTGGAATCGACTCTAGAAAAAGGGTTTCAGATTCAATATTCTTCACCTTAACAGGATGGTAAATATACCCTTTGGAGATCATCTTCCTAACTTTAAGACAAGAGACAAATTGACCTCTAGGCATAGAATTTCCTCCCTTCCACTCTCAAATAGGCTCATCCAGAAATTGGAATTCAACCACTCGAGTTTGACAATCGATAGAGGCATAACATGCATGTAACCAATCCAATCCAAGAATCAATGGGCCAAGGAAATGGGCCACCTTCTATAAGCTCTGTTAGCTACCACCGAGTCACCAATCGGGGTAGAGACCAAAAAAGGCACTAATAACTCTTCGGGGAGTATATCAAACTTCATGGCCACATAGGGTGTCACAAAACACAAAGTAGCACCAGGATCTAACAAGGCATATACATTAATAATAAAGAATTTTAACATACCGTTCACCACATCTGGGGTTATCTCTTGGTCACATCGGGATTAAAGAGCAAAAAATTAGTTTTGCTTTTCTGCATTGTAGTTTGAAGCGCTTGGAGGAGCTTGTTTATATTCCCTTCCCTTAACCTTGAGCATCAGATAATCTCTCATCTTGTGGCAAATCTTCCCACAACTAAAACACCCATCGGTGCGAACTAGGCACTTACCATATTGCTTTCTACCACATTTTGCACAATTTGGCCTAGCAACATAAGAACCACCAATATTACCTCCTTGAGGTTTAGAGTTGGAAACCCTATCTTTGTTAAAGCTTGGAGCACTAGAGGAGCCTTGGTTGGAGAACCTTTGTTTAAACCTTGGTCGACCTTATCCGTCGGACTTGGCATTGGAGAAGTACCCATCATCGGTTCTTGCTCTTTTCACCTCCCTATTCTTCTCCTTAAGCTTTGACTCCTCAATTTATTGGGCATGTACCCTAAAATGTGAGATATTCATATCACCAATGAGCATTGTCGTACGACATTCTTCCTTTACCAAGTCGGACACTCCCATTACAAACTTATTCATCTTATCCCTTAAGTCCGCCACTATAGTTGGGGCATACTTGGATAGTTAGGTGAACTTAAGAGCCTACTCCTTCACACTCATACCCCCTTGAAAAAGTTTAATAAACTCTTGCATCTTTCATTCCCTCAACTCTAGGGGAAAGACTATATCAAGAAATGTTGGTTTAAATGATTCCCATTCTACGGGGCCCGCTCCAACGAGTGTCTCACCATTCCTCTGATCATACCAAACTTGCGCAACAATTTTCAATCGGTAAGCGGCTCACTCCGAATTGTCTTCCAAAGTCACCCCATAATATCAAGTATTTTGTAAACCTCATCCACAAAATCTTGAGGGTCCTCTTCCAATTTGGAGCCATGAATCTTAGGAGGGTTCATTCTAGAAAAATCCCTAACCCTTGAAGCAGTCGAATTCATATTAGGATTCAGCGGAGCAATAACTTATTTATTGGCTTGATCCGTCACAACTTGAGCCAACATTAGGATAATAGACTTAAACTCTGCATGACTAACATTTTCAACCACGGGATCAACCAGAGCTTGATTAACTTGAGGATGAGCTCCTTGATCAACATTCTGTTCTTCCATCCTTCTAGCGTTAGCCCTTCATATATTCATTTCCTGAAGACACAAGAGAAGGATTAAGAGAGGGAATTTATAGAGTTAAACTCTAAGTAACGACTTAAGAGTAATGAAATAAGTGAAATTTTCTAAACATGTTATAGCCTCTCATTCATAAATGCGGCACGCTTCACACTTATGAACAAGACTCTACTAGACGTTGCTTATGAGACATCATCCTAAAATCATTCTAAACTTTGTGCTCTGATTACCAAGTTTGTCACGATCCAAGGGTAGCTCCTAGATGTAACAAGGCACATAGAAAAACTGAATGAACCATGTAAGCCGCTTAGCATATCATAACATAAGCATAGAGCAATAAAGAGTAAAATCACATTTCAAGTCCAAAATTTTTATAAAGGAAAGTGGAAATCTAGACTTGTCTAAATATAGCCATCTATTACAATATCAACATCAAATAAGGTCACAACCCTTACAACATAATTCGAAAGAAAATACAAGAAAAGAACTATAAAGATATCATGCATCCTTGAACCATGGGGACTCACCAACAAGGAAGGAGAATAGTTGAATCCAAGCTTGAACCAAATGGATATCACCTTAAGAACCGGACCCTACACTTTTGAAAAATCTAGTAAAATATGGGTTAGTACCAAAATATACTAAGTATGATAGCCATGCATAAAATCATAAAAACATGATAAAAAGGACATTTTTGTTGAATGCATGCAATTTACTAAGTTAAAGCATCATTTTGAAGATAATGGAAAACACATAATTCATAAGCATGTTCATTACATAGATCATCATACCCTTGGAGAAACGTACCATAAGTACCCTCAAAGTCTACTTGTGCAATCCATGAGTAAGATCCCATAATCCTACCTATACTAAGTAAAGCTTTTTGAGTAGTCATAGTCCATAATTCATATTCTTGTTCATACTATCATAGTGGGGATAAGCCTTAACCGACATAGACCATATGAGCATAACATGGAATCCGGTATCTATCCCACACCGAAAAGGGGTTGTCCTACTTGCCTAAGGTAGAACTGTACTATTAGCTTAGGTGGATCCACTAGCTAAAGACCTAAGAGGGCACATAATTTATGGGACAAGGGGATTTCTACTAGAAACCCGTCCTCTGCTATCGTGAATGCTTCCATCCTAAGAGATTGTTCCTTGAAACACGACCTTTACTATCATGAAGGCTTCAATCCACTCGCTGCTAACCATTAATTCCCATGGAGTTCATACTATCAATAGCATTTTCCCGATTGTTTATTTTTGCTCATATTCCTATCGAATCCCAAGAATTTCGTCTGCATATTTGCATTTTTGTTTTTAATTGTTATTTTAGTTGATAATTGATTATCAAAACCCCTTTTGATAATTGACACTTGTGTCGCCCTTTAATTTGATATGTTTTTCTTCGTATATGTTTATAGCTACGATTGACTTGAACACATGTTTGCTTTTCTATTGATTCTTAGTTAGAAACGGCTCCCTTGGGACTCGACCCCAATTCACTAGTTGGTTATATTACTACTCACGATCGTCGGCACTTGAACTGGAAGTAGTTTCCTGATAAGTGAAATCAAAATGGCGCTGCTGCCGGGGAGTGGTGTAAATTGACAATTTTTAGTTAAGTTGAATTTTGCCTTGTTAGTTATAGTGATACTTAATTTTTAGTTTTGGTTTTAGTTTTTATGTCGATGTTTTGAGTAGGAAATTGGAATATGTCTGGTAGCAATGGTGACCAAATGGACCTCTCTCTTTTGAGGATGATGTCTCTTAGGGATAACATTCTAAGTTTTAGACAATTGGAGGGAGAGTCCATCCATGAGTTGTGGCTGAGATTTAAGACACTCTTCCTACAATGCCCAGCTCATGGAATCTTAGAAAGCGTGCTATTGGATTGTTTCTACAAAAGTCTTGGGCCAGCAAACAAAAGAATGGCTGACCAAATATTTCCAGGGAGAGCTCTCGCGACTACCCTATGCAACAGCAGCCCAACTCCTTAACCACATGGCAATGACCAATAAGGCGATTGAGAAAGACCATACTTTGGCCACACTGTTGACCCAGTTGGATCTAGTTGCCAAGAGGATCATAGAATTGGAAATGTCGGATAAAATGAAAGACTAGTGCATTCCCCCTTATGAGCGTAGAAAGCCCAATGCGAACAAGAGTAGACAAATAGAGGAGACACTCTCACTCATTCTCCACAAAGTTGAAAGTCACGACAAGTGGTTGAATGAGATAAAGTAGAATGTCTTACTGCTGAATGAAATAACTACTTCCCAATTCATATCTGTACAACGACTAGAGACCCAAATGGGTCATGTATTGTCTCGTCTCTACCCCACAAATCAAAATTAAGTGTGGAGGTCGTGCCACGACGTTAACTAATGTGCTACTTGGGAGGCAACCCGAGACCCTTTTTATCGCTTTATTGTTGCTCTAAGAAATAATGGTGTGTTGTTTGTGTAGGACAAAGTGGGAAAGTTGTTGAAAAATGTAGGTTGGTGATCAGAAAGGCTAGTTGGCGCATCACCGAAGAGGTCGTCGACCCCGACCCAGACCGCCATTTGGACCCCCAGTTTAACCGAAGGTGCTGTAAAATTTGGTGAAAAAAGTATCCACTTGGCAAGCCACCGAGTAGTTCGGTGACTGCGACTAACGTCACCGACTGGGCGAAACATGACGGTTCATTTAAAGACCAAAGGTTTAAACTTTCAAACTCTTCATTTTGCCTCACTTTTCTTCTTCCAAACTCATACATATTTAGTATCTTCTATTTTTTCACATATTTAAGAGTATTTTAGTCGACAGAGTTGTGTTCGAAGTGGAATACATTCCCGCCTAGTTTTTCATTCTTTATTATTCGGCATTAAAGGTTAGTTTTTCGAACCTTGCAATTTATTTTTAGTAAGTTGTACTCTTATGCAATCAATATTTTCATGTTGATGTGTGCTTGTCCTCTCTGATAGGAATAACATGTTTGAATGCCTGATTTGAATTATTAAACTTGCCCATAATGTTTATAGTGTCAATTTCCTGTGTTCTTGTGCCTTGAAATTGGTTAAATCATGTAGGGTCATGCCTGCATGTCATTGGTTTTAGTTGGGTGAAGTCTGAGTAGCCCGTATTCATGCCAAACGACGTAATTTATCTAATGATAGAGTGGGTGACTTCGTTCTTAAGGACAATTTTTGTCAATTGGCCAAACTCGGCAAAACTGGGAGAAGACTGAGTATTCCGAGGCAATGGGTGTTAAGGGTATTGCTTTAATTTGACTAGAGCTTAATTTGATTTTATTTTCGGGTGTTGCGGGGTTGAATTCGAGAAGATGGGTTGAAAATAGTCACGTTGGGTCATTTGGCGAGCTGGGTCGAGCTCGCCGAACAACTCGGCGGTTCACCTAATGTCCCTATCTCGCCTTTAATTTTAGGCTATGCTTGTTTTTTACCTCTGTAACTTTCAACGAGAAGCTAGAGGTCGCCAAAGGTACTCAGCGACTCGCCGAAAATATTCTTCATCGCCCCTTGTCTTCACCCCTAAACTCTTGTTGCTCTGTACCTTTTGGCGAGCTATTTCTTGATTGCCGAAAGATATTGGCGATTCGCCAAAAAACCTTTCCCATCGCCATCTTTCCACAATATTTGAGCCAATCTCTTCGGCGAGCCCGATCCAGCTCGCCAAAGCGATTAGGCGACTTGCCGAGTAGTCGGCGAGTTCTGCAACTACTTTTCTATGCATTTGATTAAATTATTCCTAACTTTTTCTTAATATTTTGCATGTATGGTGTGGACATACATAGACGAGCAACCCCAAAAGAGAGCACAGGGTATCACTCTAAATGAAGGAGGTTTCAATCCTCCGAAGAAGGGAAGGCAAGAGCTCCCACCGGGAAACAAATGCAAAAGAAAAAAGCACACATTCGAGAGAGTGGTTGTTGACACTCGGGGTGATGTGTCTGAGCCTGAAGACGAGCAGCGTTTGCTGTCCCATAGGAATGAGCTCTGGGCTAGATCTCACTCCACGTCCACCAGAGTTCCTCATGTATCCACACCAACAGAATCACTGCCAATTCCGGCACCTCCTGTGGCTCCCGTGCCACCAGTCCTTACTACACCTAGACTCCTCAACAGGTTGAAAAGAGATGGTCTGCGAACCATCCTTGAGGAGAAACTATTATCTACCGAGGGTCTGGAAGGCAAGTACCCCAGTGGCACCAGTTCCAGATTTTCACCAGAACCCGAGGTCCATATATTCCTTCATGGGTCCGTGAGTTCTACACAACATATGGTGAACTAGTGCCAAAGAGTAAAAAAAAGGCCAGAGAGTTCAAACCAGTTAAGTCGGTCATGGTTTGAGGTGTGGAAGTAGGGTGCAACAGCGATATCATAAATGTTGTTCTTGAGAGAGCCAGTGGGTTCGAAGATGATTATGAGGGCTTGGTGACAGCCTAGTCGCTAGATGACCTGAAGGGGTGACTTGCGCCTCTTGTCTCTAATATTAATCTGAGGTGGATAGATTTGGAAGTCCAGATCAAGAAGAAGGATTTGAATGTAGCTACCTGGTATTGGTTCGGATTCATCAGCAGCTTCTTCATGCCTTCACAGAATGAATCCATTTTCTGCATGCGAAGGCATCTTGTGTAGGGTTTATCTTATCGAAGATGCGGCTCAACTTGGGCCTTATCATAGAGCATAAGAAGCCTATGAGAGCCAATCAGAGGCAGACCTCATTTCCCTTTCGAGTACTAATCACATGGATGTGCCGGCGTGCTGGAGTGCCACGGGATATTGCTAGAGATCTTGGTATTACTCTATCCTCATCCACGGACATTCGGTGCATTTAGGCCAAGTATACTAGAGAGGAGGCTGACAGGAGGAGGGCAGCTCCGGTGGACACATCTTCGAAGGTTGATATAGATTTGATACCTGCAGAGGCATATTTTCCAACACCGACCTTCGGGCCTTCAAGTACATCTTGCCCTTCTACTTCTTCACAAGTTTCAGGCACCTCCACGTCGTCCCAGCCAGCCAAGATTACTCAGGCAATGATCCGGAAAATGAGGCATCTGGCCCATTCAGGTGACATGAGGGTGACTCGATTAGAGAGATCCATCCCAATGATGATTGAGAGTTTTATTTTGGCTACATTTACCCTCCTTTGGGATTCTGTTGATAATATGGATACTAGAGTCACAGCTTGTAAGAGCAGGCAGGGGGAGGTCTCCGAGATGACGGCTTTGAAAGACGAGGTGACAAATTTGAGAAAGGACGTAGACTATCTAAAGTCTATTGACTTCACTTCTTTGCTGGAGGCTGCAGATGAATTGGATGCTCTTGAGATTTCAGGGATTCCTCCGGTTACCACCAGAGACGTACGGAGGGATGATACAGCAGTTGATGAGTCGGATGCAGAGACCGACGAGGAGCAGATAGCGATAAGGGAGGAAATCATTTGTCGAGACCTGCCAGATCTGGAGGAGACCATTGTACAATCAGTGATCCAATCATCACTGATCGAAACTTCAATGGCCGCTCCTATTGGGTTCGGTACTCCTATTCCTCCTAAGGTGACCCCGTGTACTGAGACCTGAGACAAGACAGATGCACCGGGAACTGATGCCCAGACAGATAGAGCGACTGCGTAGACAGGATCCCCTCTTTACCTCCCTCTATTTCTTACATTTATTTTGACTTGTGGATATTATATTTTTGTTTGCATTTGAGGACAAATGTTTTTATTTGTGGTGGGGTAAGGCTCACCTTTTGCGTAACATTCGTAATTCTGGTTTTGCCTATATATTTGGGCTTTGAGCTTAATTTTTTTATACACTACTTTTTATGGATGCTTGAGCTTGTGGCTCTTTGTTTTTAATTGCAAATGATTTTTGACCCTTCCTAAAATTTTGCCACCTCTTGTTTGTGTTGAATGTGGTTGTTCTTGTGTAAATTTGAGTATCGGTTTGATCAATACCAATGACTCAGCTAATGCTCATAATCGAACATAAATGAATGCGCGGCTATGACGAGGCCAATTGAAGTTGCATAGACAATATGTGAACTCCTTGCATCTCGTTTTGACTAGCGAAGTATCTAGTTGATTCTCTTATGATGAACATTGCACACTAGTGAAAGTGTGGAGTCTTGTTTGACATTGGTGTCAATGCCTTCTGTGATGAGGTTACCATGAACCATGTGTGATAACACCTAGAATTTGCCCCGTTGGTCCGGTTTACTAAGTGATGCAAATTTCTTCAGATGATCTTAGGCAACTTTGAAGAGTGTGAACCAATTTGAAATCATACCTCATTTGTGGCTTACCTTGTGAGTGTGTGAACTTCTTTTGAGCACCCCTTGAGCCTTACCCTATTCTTGGTAGAAACTTGATGAAAGTGTAACCTTTCTTAACCCATTACCCCTAATCCTTATGATTTGGATTTGTGTGAATAGCCAACTTAGGCCAAAAGCCTAATTTGGGGGTGTAATGAAAAGAGAACATAAATCAAGAAGGGCAAGAAAGTCCCCTTTGACCCATGGTGTTGAGAAAAAATGGAACCCCTCCATACAAAAAAAAAGAAGAAAATAATGAAAAAGAAAAAGAATGAAAAATTTGTGCAATACAGTTGTGAAAAAAAAAGAAAATGGGATTTCCAATGATCCATGGAAGATGAATAAAAGGTGACTTTTGAGCTTGAATGAAAATGATGAAGAAAAGGAAAGAAAGTGTTGTTCACATCACATTTCATGAGGACTTCAGCCTATAAGCCTAAATGACCATACCTTTACATTCAGACCCATTACAAACCTTGAAAAGACCCTTTTGATCTTGAATGGGCAGAAGAAAAAGTTGATTTGAAGATACGGGCAAACCTATGGGTGAAATCATGCATTGCGTTTATCTTTGTGAATGTGAGAGCTGATCTTGATTCCGGAACTTTATATGATTGAGCCATTGAGTGTGAATATGGAATCATTCTTTCTGTAAGGGCATTTGATCACCTTTTTTGGGCTTGAACTTGCATTTTAAGAAATTATAGTGAGCTTGAGATTCTTTGGTAATGGTGAGTCACAAATTGAATCTTTGACTGCACAATTGATATTTGCACAAGTTGAGACTTTTTGTGTGCATTCATGATTGAGTCTTGTGTAGCACTATTTGAGACATCCCTTTTGAACTACTGAACATGAGTTTTACTTGAGGACATACAAAAGTTTAAGTTGAGGGTGTTGATTAATCCACGATTTGGACTATTTTAGGGCTTTATTTTAATAAATTTAGTGTGCTCAAATGCATATTTTGTCTTAATAACTGATGAAAATCCTTGAGTTTCAGGTATTTGGAGTTAGACAGAAAGCATGGACACTATTGGGCAAAAAGGAACAATACAGCTGATAAGACAAGAATAAGACGACCTGAGGATCACCTATACTATTAGGAGAGTCACCAAATGGCTATGGTCTTGCCTAATGTTCCAGTGTGCCAAGCCTTGAAGGAGAAAATCAATTCGGCGATAGAAAGGAGCAGTCAGCGTGTCGCCCAACAGTTCCGAGTTACAGTGCCTTATTGCCTAAAGTTACAGAACCTGAATTTGCTGAAGGCCAATGCAGAAACGAGATGAACCAGACCAAAGGGCGGATGGCCGAGTGGATCGGTGATCCCGACTAACTATGTTGAGTGATCCTTCGCAACACACTTTTTCACAACTATAAATACCTATTTGAATTTTTAGTTTAGTATCAAGTTTTACAATTCAGAAACCAATTTTTAGAATATTCAGTCTTTTAGAACTTAGAGTTTCGGAGACTTTGTTCCTGAGCTTTGAAGGTTTCTATTTCCAAGAAATTGGAAGTGGGTATTGAAGATTTTTCATCTTTGACATGTGTAAAGACAATATTTATTGTACCCATTTGATGGAAACACTTTTTGGTATAGATTTCTATCTCTTTACTATGTTAGCTAAAACCCTAATTCTAGAGGTATGATTATGTGATTATGGGTTGAATTTACTGTTGGGTATTGCTTATAGATAGTTATTTTTCTATTTAAAGGTGATTTCGTTCAGTAGTTGTATTTGAATTTAACGGGGTTGTAGTTGCAAATATAATTTTATCTTCGTGTTTTTGACCTGCGAGAGAGAGAGGTTGTAATACCAAAACTATTGAATTGGGAGTCTGTGGTTATTTGGTTGTAGTTGGTTCAGCTCAAGAAAGTGAATCATAAACCCTTTCCCACACATTCAGCTCGAGAGGGTGAATGGACTAAGGCGAAGGTTGTGCTTCATTTCAGCTTATCGGTGTTCAAGAGAAATCGATTTGATTCGCGGTAAATTGTTTGAGATAAAATTTACCCACACTAAAGTCTAGCCTAGTTACCAATTTACAGTGATTTATTATCAATAGCATTTCTCCGATTGTTTATTTTAGCCCATATTCCTATCACATCCCAAGAACCCCGTCTCTATATTTGCATTTTCATTTTTAATTGTTATTTTAGTTAATAATTGATTATAAAACCACCTTTTGATAATTGACACTTGTGTCACCCTTTAATTTGATATGTTTTTCTTCGTATATATCTATAGCTACGATTTACTTGAACACATTTTTGCTTTTCTATTGATTCTCAATTACAAACCGCTCCCTTGGGACTCGACCCCAACTCACTAGTTGGGTTAAATTACTACTCACGATCGTTGGCACTTGAACTAGAAGTAGTGTCCTGATACGTGAAATCAATTGTCTGGTAGAGTCAATATCGGAGTTGTAGTCAACCTAGTCTTTAGTTCCAAGAACCATTTCTTACACTCATCTGACCACTAAAACTTAACCTTTTTATGAGTCAACTTGGTCACTAGGGAAGCTATGGATGAAAATCCTTCAACAAATCTCCCGTAATAACTAGTGAAACCCAAGAAGCTTTTATTATCTATTTGAGAGGTGGGTCTAGGCCATTGTTTCACTGCCTCAATTTTCTGAGAATCCACTTAGATCTCTTCGCAAGATACCAACAAAGGAAACCGACTGACTGTAACCAGAATTCACACTTACTGAATTTAGCGAATAACTGGCGATCTTTAAGAATTTGCAGAACAACCCTCAAATGATTCGTATGGTCCTTCTCATTCCGAGAGTAAATGAGGATATCATCAATAAAGACACTCACAAATAAGTCCAAATATTGATTGAACACCCTATTTATTAAGTCCATAAAAGCTACAGAAGCATTTGTTAATCCAAAAGACATAACTCCAAATTCATAGTGACCATATCGAGTCTTGAAGGTTGTCTTCGAAATGTTACTATCTGTGACTCTAAGCTGATGATAACCAAATCTAAGGTCTAACTTAGAAAAACAACTACCATCCTAAAGTTGGTTGAACAAGTCATCAATCTTGGAGATAGGATACTTATTCTTGATTGTGACTTTATTCAACTGACGATAGTCAGTGTACATCTTGAGAGAACCATCTTTATTTTTCACGAACAACACTGGTGCACCCCATGGAGATATATTGGGTCTAATGAAGCCCTTATCCAGAAGGTATTTCAACTGTTCTTTCAATTCCTTATGCTTCGTTGAAGCCATTCTGTAAGGAGGAATAGAAATGGGTTGGGTATCTGGAAGGAGATCAATTCCAAAGTCAATTTCCCTTTTGGGAGGAACTCTGAGAAAATCTTTTGGAAACACTTCTGAAAACTCATTTACTACTAGAACTGACTCAAAAGTTGGGGTTTCGGAGTTTGAATCCTTAACCCGAACAAGATATACACATACCCTTTAGCGATCATCTTTCTAGCCTTAAGGTAAAAGATAAATCGACCTACATGCACTAAGCTACTACCTTTCCATTCTAAGATTGGCTCATTTGGAAACTGAAATCGAATCATCCTAGTTCTACAATTGACCAAGGCATAACAAGAATGTAATCAATCCATTCCTAGAATGAAATTAAAGTTTACCATTTCTCACTTTACAAGATGTGTTGTGGTGACTTTCTGAGAGACTGTGATAGGGCAATTTCTGTATACCTGTCTGGCTATAACTAGGTCATCAACTAGAATAGAGACTAAGAAGGGTTCTGAAAGAGTTTCTGGACTGAGATCGAAGTGGACTGACACCGAAATTTACTGCTATATATGGAGTTACAAAAGACAAAATAGTCCATGGATCTAACAATGCATAAAAATCTAAGTGAAATATTCGCAACGTACCAGTGACCACATCAGGAGAATCTTCCTGATCTTAGCGAGCCTGGAGAGCATACAACATATTCTGGCACTGACCGCCACCTGTACCACAAGAAGTACCCTACTGAAATAGGCGACACACTAGTGCTGCTGGAGCGGTAGAGTGAGCCCTATTGTTGTTACCTCCTTGTCCTTGCCTCGTAGAAGGGTAATCCTTCAAACTATGGCCAGACTGGCCACACCCAAAGTACCATTCTTTTCCTGCAAAACACTCTCATGGATGGGTCTTACCACACTTTGGACAAGTTACGTAAGTCTTGTTACCTAAATTACTCCCTGAGACTTAGAGCTTGATGCCCTACCTTTATGATCCTGTCAAAATATGGGGATAGAGCTCTAGTTGATGAAGGTATTGGGGCTATAGACTTCTGCTTAAATTGTGAGCTATTTCCACCACCTGATTTCTTCTAAGAGTACTCATAGTTTCTTGTTCTAGTCTTCTTGCTGTCCTTAGACATTTCCCTAAGCTTATCTCCCTCAACCTGCTGAGCATGAGTCATGAGCCTAGAGATATTCATATTCTCTGACAACATAGCATTCCTACACTCTGTCTTCACCAAGTCGGATACTCCAAACAGAAACTTAGTCGTTTGTGCCATTGGATTGGCAACCATACGTGGAGCATACCTAGAGAGTTGGGTGAACTTAAGTCTGTCCTCTTGGACTGATATTGAACCTTGTCTCAAATTCATAAACTCCTGAGCTTTAGCGTCTCTCAACTATCTTGGGAAGAACCTGTCCAGAAAAGCTCCAATAAAATACTCCCAAGTCCAAGAGATGCATCTACACTCTTGTTTTCTTTCCACTAAATGTACCATATGTGAGCCACATCCTTAAGCTGGTAGGGTGCCAACTCTACCCTATCATTACCAGTCACTTGCATCACTCCAAAGATTTTCTTAACCTCATTAATGAAGTCTTATTGGTCCTCACCAACCTACAACCCTAGAACTCTAACAGATTCATCCGAATAAATTTTCAAACTTTGGCTTATGCTGATCCAACATTAGCATTAGAAGGAATTGGAAAGTTCTGATTGTTCTGATTAGTCATACTCTTAACAAAAAGCTGAATCGCATTCCAAAACTCTACATTCGAAACCTCAAGGTCTGGAATTGTGATGAGTCCATGATTTGGACTCATTTAGGGCTTCATTTTAATAGATTTAGTGTCCTCAAATGCATATTTTGTGCCAATAACTGATGTAAATCCTTGATTTTCATGTATTTGGATTGAGGAACAAAGCATGGACACTAAGAGCAAAAAGGAACAAGGCAGCCAAAAGAATGAAAAAAGAAGGCCTGAGGATAGCCTAATCCATTGGGTTAGTTGCCGAATGGCCATTGTTTCGCCTAATACTCCAGTGTCCCAAGCCCTGAAGGAGAAAATCAAGTCGGTGATAGAAAGAAGCAGTTAGTGAGTCGCCGAACGGTTTCGCGATGCAGTGTTATATCGCCCAAAGTTTTAGAACTTGAAGATCTTGTAGGACAAAGCAGAAAGGCGATGAAATTGACCAAAGGGCAGATCGCCGAGTGGATCAGCGATCCTGACTTATTGCACCGAATGGTCCTTCGTAGCACATTTTTTATGACTATAAATACATGTTTGAATTTTTAGTTTAGTATGTAACACTCCGGAAAATGATAAGTTAAACTAGAGCCTAAACGTAAGGTTAAAAATAATAAAATGACTCCCCGAAGTTTTAGTAAATCATTTAAGGTTAAAAATAAGGTAATTGGAGACTAGACCAAGGGGCAAGTGCGAAGGAAAGAGACCAAACCAAGGCTTCCCCTAGCTAGGAGCTACTTCCCCAAACCTTCACGAGGGGGACCACGACTCGTGTAGGTAGTTGTGAAGCTCCTTTAGTTTTTAGGGAGTTTGGGACAGTTTAAGAGAGCTACTGCCTAAGGGACCACGAGCACCACCATAGTTCGTGGTCCCCTTGACGAGCCATGGGGGTGCTCGTGAACTCGCTCATGAAGATGCCTTAGTGTGTGGAGGCAAGGGTTGAGAAGCATGCCTTGGCCTCAAGACCACAACCTCCACCACGACTTGTGGTCATCACCATGGACCGTGGGAGGTATCGTGGTTAGGCCTTAGCCTCGTGGGAGGTTGGCACACTTGGGGAGGCTACTGCCTCAACTCCACGAGGAGGACCATGGGTCGTGGTCCTCACCAAGACTCATGGAGTGAGTCATGACCTTGTACGGGGTTCACTTAAATGAAGGACCTTAAGGTCATTTCCTTTTTAGTCCAAATTAAGTGGGGATGTTTTGCGTATTTTAGGGGTAAAATGTATATTGGCTTTAAGTCAAAATTCACAAGACTTGGTCATTATTCACAAACACCCAAATATTTCCCCCAAAATCCTCTCCTCCCAATATTTGTCTCTCTAGAAGTTCCTCCATTGAAGAACACCAAGAACTTGAAGGTTAGGGCTCAAGAATCAATATTCTCAACTACAATTCGTGGGCAAAAGCTTCAATTAAGGTATGGGAACCTTGATTCATCGAACACTTTTCTCCATGAAGCCCTTCCAACTCTAATTTCAAATTTGGGTTAATGTTCAGAAACTAGGATTTTTATTCTAGCCATGGGTTCTTTCTAAAAATGATCTCATTATGTTAATTGCATTATATTATGGATGATTTGATGTTTAATGGTAATTTTTATTGTAAAATTCCCCATGAACTACCCCATGACCCCAATTTCATGAATTGTGATGGGTGTATTGATGCAAGATGATTACTATGAATTGTTCCTATGTTAATCTAGTTATTGAATCTTGTTTTATTCATGCTTAAAGTAGTATTTCTAAGTGTGATTGTGAGACCTGGTTCATGACCCTTGAAGAGGGTAAATTGTGAAGGTTCGTTCATGATTGATGAAAGTTGTAGGTGAACTTATAATTCACTTGAACAGTAAAGATCTTATCACCATTGTGTAAATTGAGGTATTATTGAAAGGTAAATTCTCCCCTTACCCTTTACACATATTCATGTACGAATTATCTAGTATGGTGATAACATTTTGTGTTGATTGAAAGGCTAGTTCTCATGAAAACACTATGAAAGTAATGTGAAAGTTCCACTCGCATTTTAATGACGATTCTAAGGTTGAAAGTACATTCTCACCCTTAATGAATCTATGAGCTATTTTGATGAATTGTATTGAACGAAGGGTAGAGCAATCCTTCACACATGTAAATAAAATTTTAGTAATTATGTATAATTTGGCAAATAATGCTTAGCAGCAAGTGGATATAGAAAAATGAGGTAAAGGCCCTTCCGCCAATGCAAGAGGTTGGGTTATCTAAATGAACTCATGAGATGGAAGCTCCTTTGCCAATGCAATAGGTCGGGTTTCTAGAAGCAATCTACATATCCCATAACTATGTACTAACATAGGACTTTAGCTAGTGGATCCACCTAAAAGTTAAACATGTTAGTTCTACCTTAGGCAAGTAGGACACCTTCTTTCGGTGTGGGGTTACACAACACCGGATTCCATGTAGCTCACATGGTCTATGTCAGTTATGGATACTCTTCCCTATATGATAAGATTATGAATAAGACATGAACTAAACTATGACTTGTTAGTGAGTTTGCTTAGTAGGAGTGGGGGGTATGGGACTTCACTTCCACATTGCACAAGTAGGCTTAGCAAGATGTTATGGGATGGTTTCTTTATGTATGATGAGACATGAATGTATGCATGGTTTCTTTATTGATGACTATTGATTATGATGAGGTCTAAAGATGATATGTATGACTAAGGTAGCTTCAAGGGAGTACTTAGTATGGTTGGTATTGATGCTTATCCTAACCAACGACACTAACCTACGGTATGAGTGTCTAAGATTGTCGATAGTATAGTAACCCAACTAAAGCTTGGGGTCCTGTCCCAAGGGAGTGGTTTTGAGAATTGACAGAAAAATAAAATTAAGTTCTAACTAGTTGTAGCTAAAGACATTAATGAACAAAAACATGGTAAATTAAAGGTGGTGACACGAAAGTGTCAAATATCAATTGGGGTTTTTGTCACAGGTAGTAAAAATAGCAAATATTAACAAGAAAATCAAGTATGGGGAAATGTTATTGGGGTGTGACCGCAATACAAGTTGAGATAAATCGTTGGGTACATGCCTTCAGAAGGAAATTTGCAAGATAATAGTGACTAGGCTAATCTTTAGATTGAAATAAGTTCCCTTTCGGGCAACTTAACCCGTTTCAAATGGGTTCCTCTCGGACACCCATTTGCCACATGAACACCAACCTACGCCTTACCTCACTCACTCTCTCGAGCTGAGTGTTAGGCTATGGGACTAGGGCTCACCCTCTCGGGCAGAACCTCATGTCGACCCACTCCTTCGACCATCAGTCTAGTTGTCTTGGTTTCGCGACCTCCTTCTCGGGCAAGCTGAACACACGTGGGTGGTTTTGTATTTGCAACTACAAACCCATTAAATTAAACCACAACCGTTAGGTGAAATCACCATTAAAATACACATACCCTATCAGCAAACAAGACCCAACAACAATATCAATACATAGTTGCTAAATCACACGCCATGAATGGGGTTTTTAGCCACACATCAAGAAATAAAAAAATACACTTAAAATGACACTAAAATGAAATGGGTATAAGAAATTAAACCTTGATTTAAGCAAAGGAAGAAGAATGGAGAAGACCCACTTCCAACTTGGGGAAGATGAAATCTTTCTCTCTTCAAGTCTCCCACAAAACCCTCTCCAAACTTGATAGAAAATATCTAAAAATGTACTATTCTATTATGAAAATAATAATAATGGTTCGGAACATGTAAAATTAATAAATAGTTTAGTATTTATAGCCATCAGAAATTAATGCATGCGGATAGTTCGGCGAGGTTAGTCAAGTATAGCATCTTCATGTTCTAGACCATTGGGCGGTATAGTACTGCTTCGCAAAACTATTCGAGGAAGTGCCGACTGCTCATTTCATCTCCTTTTTAATCCTCTTGCTTCAAGGCTTCGCATACTAGAACAAAGGGCGGAGTTTGTCCTTTCGGTGAATCGCCAAAGGTTATTGGCGATGCTCATGCTTCAGCTTCTTCGTTCTTTTCAGCCTTTTTGTTCCTTTTTGCTCCTAAGTGTCCATGCTTCCACTAAAACTTCAAATACATGAAACTTAAGAGTTTTCATGAGATATTGAGACAAAATAAGCATTCGAGGACCCTATTTCTATCAAAATAAATCCCTAAGTGAGTCCAATTTGTGGACTCATCAACACCCCCAACTTAAATTTTTGCTTGTCCTCAAGTAAACTTGAGTTCAGCGGTTCAAAAAGGGTGTCTCAAATAGTGCTACACAAGACTCAATCATGAGTACTCACAACAAGACTCAATTTACTTATGCAAGGATCAATTGTGTACTCAAAGATTCAAGTTGTGACACACCATTACCAAAGATTCACATGCTCGCAATACTTGCTACTTGTGAAAGTTCAAGCTCAACAAAAAGTATCTAAATGCCCTCAAATGAAGGATGATTCCATACTCACACACAGAGGTTAATCAATTCAAGATTAGGAATCAGATGCAACGCTCACGCTAAAAAAAAAGGAACACAATGCATGTTTTCACCCATAGGTTTGCCCTTATTTTCCAATCGACTTTCAACTCGGCTTAGTCAAAATAAAAAAGGTCTTTCTAAGGCTTGTAATAGGGCTGAGTGCAAAAGTATGGTCGTTTAGGCTCAGTGACTTTTTCCTCGTGAGTTGTGGCATTCTAAGGGCATTCCCTTCTTTTCCTTTATCAATTCTTTTTCTAGTGCTTCTAAGTCACCTTTTTATTCTCCTCCATGGAATGCTTGAAACCCGATTCCCTTCGTACTTTATTCCACATTTCATTTTATTTATTTATTTTGAATTGAAGGGGTTTCATTTTTATGTAATACCATGGGTTAAGGGAGACTTTTCTTGCACTTCTTGACTTCTCCTTTTCCCTTTCACCACACCCCAAACTTAGGCTTTTGGCCTAGGTTGGCTATTCGCTAAACCACAACTCAAAAGGATTGTAGGTAATGGTTAAACTAAGGTCTAGGGTTCATCAAGTTCTTCCAAAGAGAGGTAAGACTCAAAGGGTGTTCAAAGGAGTTTCAGACGCTCACGAGTAGGCCACAAAAGAGGAATATGTCAAATTTGGCTCACACTTTTTAAAGTTGCCTAAGATCATCTCAAGAGGACACCTTTCTAAATCAATCAGACTAACAGGGAAAATTCTAGGTTTATTCATGCAAGTTTCAAAGCAAGCTAATCACACAAGGCATCGACACTTAAGTCAAACAAGACTACACACTTTTGCTAGTCTGCAATGGTCATTACAAGAGAATCAATTCGATAAATGGCAAATCATAACGAGATGCAACGAGTTCACATATTGTCTATTTATATGCTCAAATGACATATCCCTAAAGAATCATAAGCGATTGTTAACAAGTAAAGAACCCAACTTGTAGGTTGCGGTCGAACCCACAAGGAAAATGGTCAAGACTTAACTTTAACCAACAATTATATTCGTTTGGTCAAATTACTTTCAGAAACAAGTAATTAAAGGAGGGGATTTTGTGAAACAAATTGTAAGAATTCAGTAATTAATCAGTAAACAAAAGTCAATTTTGGTTGTTAACAAGTTGAGAAAATCAACTAGGGTATATCTGTTCCCCACAAGCTGAGAACGCAGTAATCCTAGTAATAGCAATCCTTTCCTAGTGTACTACATGCAAAGTGATAAGTTAGGTATCTCTAAATCCTTGGTCCGACATCTAGAGAATTTCACCCCGCACCTTGGTCCGGCTACGTGTGTATAATTTACTAACCCTTACCATTACCTCATATTAGAAATCACATTGATGTTTGGTTTAGTTATTACTTCGCACCAATCGACACTAGCCTATTAGATAGTATCACACTAAATCTATGTTGATAATTTTTGCCTGTTGATTTCCTCCTTGGTCCGGCAAATAGCAACAAGGCGAGTTATAATGCGTGTACTCGTTAAAAAGATTTTTAAACTAAAAAATTATCAATGCATGCAACAACACTATTCAAGAATTGCTTAGTTACTATTCATACTTTGTTAATCGTTCATGGTTCCCACAACCCTAGTTGTGGAGTTTAGTTACCCATAATCATATGAACATAATTCATTGTTTTAGATGAAAGAATTATGAACTTATGTAAGAAGAATAATAAAACCAAAAATTCAACTTGAATTGCAACACCGAAATCTTCAAAACGAACTTGGGAACTTAAGAATTGCTAAAGTTGCAAGTTAATCTCCCAAGTCAAGAACTAAGATAAAAGTAATAAAATCTCACCCCCAAAAACAAGGTTTACATGCCCTATTTATAGAAAACAAGTCCTAAATTGAAAGGGAAACATAATAAGGAAAGTTTGTTCAGGGTCGCGTCTTCATTCCACGAGACTGACTCACGGAACTTCAATGGATCTATGGTCCGTGAGTACCTTTCGTCAGCCAGGACATAGAAAATATTTCCGCTTCCAAAAATCAGCTTCTCTGAAGCAAACGACGGAACTGCAGTACGGACCGTAGATCGATCTACGATCCGTCAATCACCCTCTGTAGCTCCACACTTAGGATCTTCAAAAATCAGGTATTGGAACCCTCGCAGTATCAATCTACGCATCAACAGTACGGTCCGTAGATCAATCTATGGACCGTCAATGGTCACCGTGGTTCCACACTTGGTCAGATTTCCCTGATTTGCCTTCCATGCCTTGCATGCTGATCTACGGCCACCATCTACGGAGCTTCAATGGACCTACGGTCCGTAGATCACCTCTGTAGATTCCCATTTCTGAATTTCTTTCAGTTGTCTCCCCACTTCCGCGCCTGAACATCTTTCCTGCAAAATATGATAAAAACACATAAAAAGCAATACAAAATGTCCCTAGACATACAGAACTTGTAAGTGAAATGTATTAGAAATACCGTCAACTCACGGTTTATCAATACCCTCAACTTAAATTCGTTGTTTGTTCCCAAGCGACGCACTAAGACTCTAAACGACACTTGTATTGAACCAAGCATTTCAATCACATGACTCTCTATCCCACTCACTTTCCGGGTACAGAATTTGTTCTCTTAGACTCGACAAGCTAATTTATGCGGATCAAACCATGACAATGATCGACCAACCAACACACAACATACACTGTTTCACTATCACCAACGAACCAACTTTCCGACAATGTAACTAGTGCCCTTACTTCAAAGGAAATCCCTTTTCTTTCACACAATAACTATGAATTGGAGTACAAGGATTCATTCAACACTCACACTCAGAAATAACTTCAATTACAGTTAGTGCTCAGTACCATAAGCTTGCCCTTATTTTCACTGCTTTGACTCTCCAAACTAGACTCTAGGATCACTATAGGACTTTCTTGGCTTGTAACGTAGTCTTAGGGTCAGGTGCGGTACATTTTGAGTACTTCTTAGTGACTTTCTGCCCTCATTGACATTACACTAGGCTTTCAACCTCTTTTTGCCCTATTTTTTGCCACCCTACTGATTTACCTTCTTTCCCTTGATTTTCTTTAACCATGGATGTGACTTTAGAGTTTGTAGCTCAACTTTTTATTGCATTTTATTCTTTTCTTTAGCTTTCAACAAGTCACATCCTTTTCTCTCTTTTTCAACATCAAACTCTTTTCATACCCATTTTTCTTTTGGTTTCCTCTTTCATAGCCACCCTCAACTTATGGATTTTCCATTGGTTGAGGTGCATAATACCCAATTTCGGGTCAGGGCCAAGATTGAAGTTACTTTTTACATTAGCCACCCTCAACTTAGGCTTTTGGCCTAAGTCGAGGTGCACATGTCTAAGGAGGTACCGGGGCCAACTTAGTCGATTATGGGAAGGTGAGTTCGGGGTTTAGAAAGAAATGGTCTAATTTTAGGCTCAAAGCATTTTGATCAAAGGGAGCATTTAGCATTTGGTTAGATCCTTCTTTTAGGCAATTTGTGGACTTATCATAACAAGGGCCTATGATCACTTCCTAGCCTCTAGAGTGAATTGTGTAAGCCAGACTAACCGGGCAAGTTCTACTGTTGCACAAAAACTATCTGAACAATCAACTATTCTCACACACTCATGGCACATATTTTCATTATCAGATTATCAGATTACCCAGTTCAAGTTTCAGCCTAAGTCATGCCATCAAGTTGATTCATTATCATGTCATACTCAGAGCCAACGCATTCAACTTGTCTTAGCCTACCAATTCTAGCACACATCACTCAATTTGGACAAGTATATTTTTCATAAGCCATCATGCTTCATTCTTTTTCATAATTCTACACATACAATCCTAACACATGTTGATTCAATAAAAATTAAACAGTCTCTTGGGGAAAAACAACATAGCCAAGAAAAATTCAAAGAGAGGATTTATAAGTTGGGTTATTTAGACTTCACCCTATCACTCACAATCCATTTACCCCACCCCCAACAAAAATAGATGTGATTCTCCCTAATGCATACAAAAATAGTAAAAGATAATGGATTGGGTCAAGCAAACATGTGGCGCATTGCTCTGAAGAATCATCAACAAGCGGGAGGGTCCGATTTCCCGGAGCCCGCTGGAAGCATAGTTGGGTCACCCTCAGTATTCCCTACATCATCCATCATAGCACCCTCAGTAGTGCTCTCGGTCACTCTAACCGCACCATCAGTGGTGATCACAACGTCCCTCATGACAGGCGGGACCTTTACAAATGAGGAAGAACTCGATGCCCCTGCAATACTCTCACGCACCCTCTGTTGGCGTAACTCTTTATCGAAAATTGAAGCTTTCCTAGCCTCCTTCTCTCTCCTACGCTATCTCTTTTGTGCTTTTTTCTCCTCAATGCGACTAGAACGGTGTCTCTTACCCTTGGTATGTGTAGGCTCAGGCCCCTCCTTGGCGGTCCCACTGAATAAAGCATCTAGCGCCGTATTATCGGCCAACGCAGTGGGTGAAGCCTGAGGTTCAACTGTAGAAGTGGCAAGAATGGCATCAACGTCGGCCCGGAGAGTGGCTAACTCAGCCTCCAAAGGGGATAGATATATGGTCGGGACTGGTAGCTCGAGGATTCGCAATTCAAAGGCATCGAGACGATTATTAATGGCCTTGATCTTTCGATCCATCACGCCCTCCATCCTTCATTTCATTCTGGTCTCGGACTCGTCTATCGATTTTTGCATCCAAGGCTGGATATGATGCAACAATGTGGCCATATGAGCCTCTAATTTCTGTACTTTGGTCAACCGGACAACATCAACTCCTAATGGTGGTGTGGATCTAGATGAGCTAGGAGCCCTACTAGTGGCCTAGGGAAGAGGAGGCCCGGATAGTATCGGTGTGATCTGGTATAATGAGGTCAACACCCTATGCATGCCCCACCGTGTCTGCAGAATCTGCTCCCAAGGGAGGTACCTCAACCTGGGGTTCTCAGCGAGGTGCCGCCACATTTGCCTCATCTCGAATGAGGCCTATATCCAAAGTCCCTGCAGGGTGAATCAACCTATCACAATGCCAGATCGGCAATAAAGAGTCCATGCACAGTTAGAAAGTCAAACATAGAAAGGGGTAAGTAGTGAAGGTCTTGAATGCCCTCTCGTGAATCTCTGCCAGCAACATGCGAGTAAAGTAAATCTTCAATCCTGCTACTAATGTTGCAACCATGACCGCTCTATCCCATGTGGTTTGGTTGTCGAATTTTGTAGGTGACACCCTATTACGCACCAACAACCAGAAGAACTTGGCCACAAAATTGAATGTGGCCTTTCGGATACCCAACCGTGGTGTGGCGACCCACTCGATATGCTCGCCATCTACAATAATGTACTTAGCTAACCATAGTACAACAGCCTCTCGCTGCTCAGCATTCCTCTGGAAAGCGCTGCTCCGCACGATGTCCCATTTGTAATCAAACTCCGCTCTGTTTAGTGACCAAGAGTGACCCGTGGTAGGACCATAGAAAAAGCGGTTGATGGTGGCATGTGATATGTCCACCGGATAACCTCGAACCATAGTGGAAGTGAAAGGGTCCTGGGCTATGGGCTTTGACCACTTGGAGATCGAACCACGGAGAGTGGCAGCATAGTAGGCGTAGAACTCCCGTACAATATCCTCACTATAAGTCCCTGGGTCTCGAGCCATCCAGTAACACTTGTGAAGGTTAAAGAGCCGGTGGATGTCGGGGACAGTGTGCAGGCTCCCTCTAAGGACTCTGCGCTCCTATGTAATAAGTCGGGCCATCTTCTCTTTGTCATTTTTCATCTTTGAATACTGATATATTTGCCATTGGCCCTCAACACACTATCTGTTTGGCTCGCCGACCACTGGAGTAGGGTCCTCATTCCTTGGTACGGGTACTGACTATGAGCTAGTCGCCTCATCAGATGAGGCTGCTTGTTCATTCTGGTCTGACCCTGTGGCTAACTTGGCATCGGATCCCAAAGCATGGGCAAACTCGGACCCTAAAGCCTAGCTAGACTCAGAGCTCGAAGCATGGGCAAACTTGGAGCTAGACATAGACCTAGTAGCTGAACTGGAAGCAGCCCCAGTTGGTGACCGATCAGTGTGTGCTCCTCATCAAATTGGGAGACAGTGACTACGTCAGGAATCACCTTCTGGGGAGTGCCTATGGTGGCTCGGGGTGCAGTGGGGGAAGTCCTTGTGTTAGGAGGAACGTATACTGGATGTCCGTGTCCTCATCGATTAACCTGAAGCTAGGAGCAACAGATTTTGACTTGCCCTGTTTTGAGTAGGTGACTAGCTTCTTGGGTGCATCGTACCTATGAAAGTGATATTTGTGCCAAAACTAACTATAAACACACTCGCAAAGTTTTAGAACTAAAAACGAACAGTAACAAAGACCCAAAAAAAAATTGGACAGTGGCTACAGTGGTCATCCAGGGAGAGAACCTACGATCCGTAGACTGATCTACGGTCCGTGGAACTCTTCCATTGATTAGAGGACCAACAATATTGGATGCAGATGGAAACTACGGATGTACAAAATGGTCTGTAGATTGATCTACGGACCATAGTCCACATCCGTGGTTACACACTTTGTGGAATTTTCCAGTGCATCCACCCACGAACCTAATCTACGGTCCGTAGATGGGCTATCGTGGATGTGACCTATGCCAGGTTTCAGCCATTCTTTATTTTCAAGGCCACATCTTAGACCATTTTCAACAATATCCTAGTCTAACCATGCATTTCAACATTTAATCATGTTAGTTTGTCATTCTCAAGATTCCGATTAATCATTTTAACCAGTGTTTAAGACAAAATTTGGAAACCTAAGTCAAAACTTACATTTAGAGTTATAATCACATACAACAAGGCAACACAATCACTATCTACCGTTCCAAGGGCATTGTAACTTCCAATTTTATCATGCAGTTTCATCTAACAATTACCCAAGGTCAAGACCCAATCCCTGGATTTCTTTAATCTATCAATGAATCGAAATTCAAAGTGAAGAGAAAGTTTATTACCTTACAGCAATGGGAATGGGGTGATTGTGTGATGACAGATGCTTTCAAGGCCAAAAACCACCTCTTCGTGATTAACCCAAAAACCGGACCCTATTATGGAATATGGAATGAGTAGTATTCGGAATGGAAAGAAATCGTAGGAATTTTGGGGGAATGGGATGGATGATTTTATGGGGGAGTTATGGAGTGATATAGGGGAGTGATTTAAGGAGTTTGGGAAGTTATGAAACGGTTTGGGGGTAAATGGAGGGAAGTGGAATGATTTAAAATTGGGAGATTTTAAATAAAAGGGTCCGGGTCGGGTCTGACAGAATTAGGGTTTTGGACTGAAGAGACCCAGTCTATGGTCCG
>JAJOOH010006779.1:0-56046 GCA_029582605.1 Solanum gracilifrons | reverse complement strand
TTGCTCCATTCATTATACAAGAAGATTGGATTCGATGTTCTACATGTCGGAAGCGGAGGCTTCTCCCGTATGGTACAAAACCCGATCAACTGTCTCAGAGTTGGGCCTGCACTATGTTGGACTGGGTTCCTGGCATGAACTGTTGTGACATTAGTGAGGACGATACCACAAGTGCTCTACATGCCCTCTACCAATCTCTCATCCAAAGTAACTTTCAAAATCGTGGTGCTTCAATTGATGTAAAAGCACATAACGGGAGGGAAGTTTCTGTAAAGAAAAGAAAATCGAGGGAACAAGACTATTTAGGTAATGAATTGGGTGAAAGTGATGCCAATGCTTTTGAGGGTAAATTCAGGAAACAGAAAAAGTCGAAGGTGATTCAGACTGAAAAAAAGAAGTCCAGTAGAAGCAAGGGTGAAGGGAAATCGACAAGGAGAGATACAGGAATCAAGGATTCTGCTCCTATAGAGAGAAAACAGCAGGCAAACAAGTATGGAGTAAAGCATCAGTCTCAAGCAGAATGTGGCATGATGCGCAAACCAGTTTACAAGAAGGCCATTGGATATGGGAAGGTTGCGAGGGCCTACATTGCATTTTGGTGAAGAGGCATGTTGTTACTAGCAAGAGATGTATACTGTTTTAATATTTCAAGTACAAGAAACAGAGTTTTCTTAAGATGCAATTTTGAGTATTAGGTTCCTTCTGTTGGGAACAGTGAAATATAGTGGAACTACTGTATTAGCAGTCATTAGTTCATTTTTCTTGTTTTCTCTTAAATTTGTTTATATGTTGAAAGTATATGAAAATATGCAACTTATGATTCTGCTTCACAAGTTTACTTTATGTACTTTGAAGATTACTTAAGGCTTCTAATCCCAATTGCATATATTAATTAAATATCCAACTTCTAAGTCTTCCAATGCTATTTATCTAAATCTATTTTGGTGTTAAGGGTTGGATCTGGAGACACAAATTCCTTGGTAATTATCTGACAAACTGTTTTGGAGCTTCATTAAAATAGATCTTGAGGAGTATAAAATGATTTCGATGGTTATTTGGTTAATGTGAGGGATGGATCTTATTTTTCTACTCTTTTTCGATGCTAACTTTACATTCCCCTGCTTAAAGAAATCAGTATTTTGTATCTATCTTGTTGCACCTTGGTTTTTGTGGATATTGGTTTTGAGTTTCGAATTGTTCCGTTTCATTAGTGAATCTGAGTTGTAAGGAGAAGTGAAATAACAAATTCAGTCGTCGCATGGGCACCAATTGTTCTTTTCCAGGTTATGCAGTTAAAGTTGTAGTGTAGTTTCATGAATACTTCTAGAACAAAATGTGCAATATAAACACTTGTAGTTGAAACTGTCAACCAGACTGAGTCTAACTGCTATCCATGATTTGCACCTAGTCGCGGCAAACCCAAATTCAGTGAGTATAACCAAAACAGTATCCGAGTATTGCAATATACGTAATTGGGAATAGCTTGTTTTGTTCCTATTATCAAATGATTCAATATTTTCACCCATTGATTGGAGGTATATATGTTGCAGAAATTCTGTTGTGGAGTGGTTACAGTTGTCATTGATAATTCTAATCGCAGATTAGCTTATGTTGAAACTTGTTTTGTCTTGAAGCACACAATCTAAACTACTTGTTTGTGGATCACTGGAATCCGTTTTTCTGTAAGTTGATCTTACTGTATTGTTCCCTTTTACTGGCTCAAGAACCTTCATTCAGATCCTCCCTTTTCATTCATGTTCATCCTATTTCGATTTGTTTGCATTGGATCCAATTTTATAACCTGTTACATTTTATTGAAAACTGAGGGTTGAAGCATTGTGACTATTAAAGCATCATTACAATGTCAAATATGTATATGAACTGATAGCATTAGCATGTTAGTTACATGAAGACAGAGTAAATGGAGCAGTGTATCCTTTGAGATTTACAAGTGCTCATCAGATTTCAGGCTATACTATTAGCATCTTATTCTGTGTAGCGTCTAAATTTGACATTGACGTGGTAATTATGATATAGAGTTACTTTCCGCAAAATTCTCTGGTGTTTTAGGGGGTCCTAAGTTATTTCCAGAATAATTTGTGTCTCAGGTTTCAAGAAACAGATAAGTAGAGCATTATAGAGTACAAATAATGCAATAAGATGTAAAAGATATATGATGGACTGCAAACAACACTATTTTCCCAACATGTGCTAAAGTAAGGCAAAAATCTTAGACTAATTCAACAACTTCCAATAGAAATCATCACATCTAGATGCCAAAATTAGTTGTTAGTTATTTAGTTAACAGCTAATTAGTGGATTTGGCTCCCCTGTGATCCATTACACTTTCTCTCCATTCCGTCAAGTACATGTTCAAATGAGAGATATTCGTCTTATTTAAAATTTAAAAGTCAAAATTATATTATATTATATTAACAAATATCATAACCATAGTTAAATCAAACAATTTTAGAAAACTACCCTCCAAATTTGGTAAGAACAAAAAATTTTCTACAAATATTTATTAATACCTTTTTTTAAAATAATAAAAATTGAGGTAGAGGGAGGAGATTACAATATGGGAAATCTAACTCTCACCATCAAGTGACAAGTAGCCAACCAAGCTACTAAGATTCTTCATATTCATTAATATCTTTTTTCTTTTCTTTTTTAATCCAAAAGATTGAGGCTTAAAGCCTCATTTGTTTCCATTTTAAAATCTGTACACAATCAGGCCCAAAAATTGGCCCAATGTTGGAAAAAGAAAAGTCGAAATCTAAAGAGACAAAACAATATCTTAGATAGCAGCAGACAGCAGTACTTTCCTAAATGAACCATGGAGGAAGATGAAGAGGCGTAGAGGCATCCGCGGATGCTGTTGGGTCGGTGTCAGTTAATCCAATTCCTCCAAAAATCTCTGCTACTAATTTCATCTCATATTTTTTTATTTGAATATTAAAATTATAGAACATAAAACGTTTATATTTAATATGATAATTAATAATTTTCATAAACATTTTGCCTTTAAAACAATGCTTTCTTTTATTTCAAAAAAAAACAAAGGAAGATAAAGGAATATTTTTTAAAAACATATTTCATTTTTGCCCCCTTCAAACAGAATAGCCACATTTTCTCCTTGGAAATTTTTTGGTATTTCACGTTTAATTCTAATAATCTCTCGTCCTTTTATTTTCCTGCTCTTTTATTTTATGGTTTTTGTTAACATTGATAATTCTTCATCTTTGTTTTTTGTTTCTCAACATATAATATTTAAAGAACAAAGTTTACTAGCACAAAACAATTTTTTGTTGATTCTCACGTTAAATATCATATAATTTAATATTTGAATATAAAAAATACAAGATAAAATTAATAATATTAATGAATATTAATATTTGTACGTAATATCTTATTCTTACCAAATTTGAAGAGTTATTTTCTAAAATTGATTGACTTAATTATAATTATGATACTTGTTTCTCATCTAGATAAGTACTTGACAAAATAAAGAGAAGGAATAATGGAGAGAAGCCGGATCCCACATATATTCTGGACGTCCCAAAGTATTACCTCTTCAAAATTTAATGTCCCCTATTATTCATGGAAGGATGTGATACAATCATTTGTTCATTTTCTGTAAAATTAATTTAACAAAACACACATTTAATTAAAAAAATTAAAAGTGTGTCCAAGTCAACGAAAATCAAATTAATATAAAAAGCAAAAATACTTGGAATTTTGACTTGTGTAAAAGTCAACAACGATTCAAACCTCATTCTACTACTACGTACAGATGTGTTTAAAAAACCACTTGATCTCATGTCAAAGTAACCCAAAAAAAGGAAGATATTATTTATTCAAATACCAATTTGACTAATTTCTAAAACAACGCCGCTTACAAAAATGATATTATATAACAAAACAAACATATTCAATCTCATTATGCAGTATTAAAAAATTACAGGATAAAAAAAAGTGTGTTATTTGGTCTTAGAGCAGTCAACATGTGGACTAATGTTGAAAGGAACATTGGCCTTACATATTCCAGGGAGTTTAGCAGCACGGCTGACTGGAACTGCGGTAGAGCTAGAAACAACGCTCTTTATGCATTTGCAAGCGCTCTGTCGGTCAGATATTGTACGTGCACCGTTGAGAATAGATTTAATCCCAATGCAACACTCTGATGGTACACTTAATCCATCACCTAACACGTAACCAAGACATGGTTCGAGGGTTGTATACACCATGTTGCACGTAAGAGTTGCATCCTGAGAAGTCGTGGCCGTAATTGTAGCCATGACCACCGCGATGCAAATGAGAAGCATAGGAAATCGTTGCTTGTTTAGCATTATTGTGGAAATGGCCATCGATTTGTAATTTCCTTATCAATCAATATATATATATCAAGACACCAAAGATGTGATAATTGTCAAGTTAAGTTAGGCCATATATATCAAGACACCAAAGGTTTTTGGCCCACATGTGAAGTACGACACTAGTTGATATACTAGTAGGTTTCATATTAGACTGTTCGATTTCATAAAATCATTCTTTTTAACAATAAAATAGTAAAAGATGGTAAATATAAAAATCTGAAATTAATATATCTATATATATTGGTTTCACATTTGGCGTCCGGACCTACATTGGGGCCCGAGTGAATCTGAATTCACGCTGGAAAGTCTCACATTAAAGGTAAATACATGTGCTCCCTAACAAAGACGATAACGTATCTAGGGGGACTCAAACAGGTAAACCTTTGATTAAAAATGAAGGAACATTTATCTATCCACCACAATCCTTATTGGTAAATTGAGCATTTATTTATTATCGACTATGTACTCCTTGAGCCCTATGCATATCCAAAAAATGCTACAAAACAAAGTTCAGTCACTTTTAAAAACTATAGTCGAGTGATTGTATAATAAATTAACTCATAAAAATGCTCGGCACTTGTGGAAAAAGGAAAATTTCTTCTTCTTTCTTGGAAGAAAGATATGATTTTGCTAAAAAGATCACATAGACGTTAAAAGCATAAAGTTTGGTCAATGGGAGTGACATTTATGGCTAGGAACACATGTATTTTTTACGGAATATTTAACGAATTTGACGAAAAACGTTTTTGTCCAAAATTATTTTTGATGGATAATTATAGATTGAACCTACACAATTTTTACATATAGTATGATGGTTGATCATTCGTGGCTAATTGAAGCTATGGTCTTTTTATTTTGGATTAATATCAACAGTATAATTTTATCCAACAATAAATTTTATTCCACTTAGGAAAAAATATAAGAATATATTGTTTAATACCTTAATTTACATAATATTATTTTAGTCTTTTTATTTATCACATTAGCATTTTAATTACAAGTATGACAATTTATTATAAAATAAATATCTACACGATTTATGTCCTATTTTATTAGTTAGTGGACTGAATTTTTGGGAATCATATTTTATCTTTTATTTTGTTTAATTTTTAGAATCTCAATCATAATTATATTTGAATATATTCATTTAATAGATATCTCACTTTCTCTTTCTTGTTAAACTTACACGGAAGGAATACCATTGATGCACTCTTTATTAACCATTGTGTGCCGCCATGCATTTATATATATATATATAGAGAGAGACTTAGAGGCGTTCAATCATAATATAGCATATGGTGTAGCTTCGCGCCACTGCCTTTTTATTTTATCTTGTAACGTGAATTAAGTTAATACACATAATTTCTTAAAAACTTTTTGCTTTGTATTTGAACTTTTGTACGTTTTTTACCTTCATTCAATGCTTTTACTCTTTTTCTTTTTTTTTGGATTCTATATTTATTTTCATTTTTTTTTGTCTTTCCTTTTGACTTGATTTTAAATTTAAATCTAAATGTCTCGTATTTAAAATAAGTTAATTTCAGACACACACACTTTTTGACCAAAGAGATAAAGTGTTGAGAGATAAGATTCCCTTTTGTCTCTTTCTTCATGATGTAAGTACTTACGTCTTTTGTTTTGTCTTTGTCTGACTGTCAGGAATAACAAGAATTGTTGAAGCAGAAATTCAACAAGCACAAATTCCAGAAGAATATGAAATTCGTTTTGGAAAAACACAAGAAATAGAAAGTCGCAGTAACAATCCGAGACTTTCATTAGAATATGAAAGAAATTCAATTAAAAAAAAGAATATCCCACAGATATTCTAAAAAGATTCTTGAAATCTCTAACATTACGAGAATTGCAGGAAGAATCTTTAACGGAACTGAATGGAAAAAACAAGAAATTTTGTTACAAACAGGTGCCACGGCAAACCATGTCAAAGGTATTGTATTAGATGGATTACCAATCTACGAAGGTACCCCTTATACTTATAAGACCTTTGAAGGAAATAACTTTAGCTATACAAATATGTTAGATTTACCAATACAGTTGGATACAATAAGAATAACAGTCCCTTGTTATATTACAAATCACGAAAGTGATCACAACCTAATTTTAGGAAATCTATTCCTTAATAGTCTAAATGACTACAACATAGGAAAAAATGGAATAGAAATGAGTTACAAAAATGAAACTTGTTTCTTACCAAAAATCTAAATATGCCCAAAGAAACATCTTTTAGGGTATCAATCTTCATAGAAATAATTTTCTATGATACTAACTTAACAACATGTTGTCAAATTGACAATGGATCAGAAGCTAGTTTAGCAAAATCGTTTTTTCTAAAAAACTGGGATACCAATAAATCTAACATATCAATGATTGGTATTACAGGTGTCAAAGAACGACTATCACAATCAAAAGAAAAGGTAGAAATAATTTTGGGATAAAAAATTGTTCCTATAAATAAAATATTTGCCTATGATAAATTGGAGACTGACTTGTTGTTATGGAATGACTTTCTCCAACAATTTCAAGATAATCATCAGACATTATATATGATAAGTCTCAAAATCCCTTGCGGACATTTTATCAAAGTCCCAAGAAAACAAAATTCATATATTCTTGAAAAAGAAAATGAAAATTATAAGAGAAAATATTTAGAAAATCTCTTGTAAATGTCTTAATCTAGAACATATAAAGGAAAATCTACAAAAATCTTATGGAGAAAATCCCTTAGAAAAATGGGGAAAAAAAAAATCAAGAAAAGGCAACTTTAATGGTTTGTATACCTCTCTTCTCTAAATTCCAAGAATAGTCTTAAGTGAAGATATAGATCTTCAACCTAAATGAGGAACAGTAGAAAAGTAGCCATAAGACTGAGGTCAGGAAAGCGAAAAACTGTTCATAGCCCGAAGGAGAACTGCTGCGTTAGTGATAAAAACTATTCAACGAAGGACAAGGAAAAAGGTATAAACACAAAACTCTATATTTCATAATTATTATCTTTAAGTTTATCGTATCCTTAGACTTAAAAATATTTAGTATCTGTAGGGAATCAAAACATTATCATGATTATCTAAACAAAGGCAATACACCTCATTAATGCTTAAAGCATAATATGAAAAATATTCAATATCACTTACACTTAGTAAGAAAAAGAGCATGAAAACATCGCATAGCTCTATATAAACTGGACAAATCCATACAGAATTTGGAAAAGGCCTTTTTATCCATGAGGCTAAAATCTGTAAAATTAATTGTATCAATCCATGAGATAAAAATGATAAGAATACAAGAGTATTTTGAATACATAAATGTAAAACGCATATTAAAAAGGAATGACCTTTATACAACATAAAGATGCTATTCAAAAAATTCTGCATACCATGTATCTGTGGATACATCACCGCTATATATATATATATATATATATATATATATATTATTTTATTTTAAAAGCAACTAAAAGTGAAAATATAAGAAACTATTTAAAGAGAAAAAAAATATAAAATTTAAAGTGAAGAGGGAAATAAATATTTTACAAAGGAAAAAATAAAAATAATTAAGGGAAAAGGGTTAAAAATGCCCTTAACGTATCCCAAATGGTTCAAAAATGCCCTCCTTCCACCTTTTGATTTAAAAATGCCCTCAACGTTTTTTTAAGGTTTAAAAATGCCCTTTTTTAACAGCCGGCTGACATGGCAAATGCTGAGTCATTAAATTAGACAAATGGCTTCATCTTATTGGTCCACCTATTTTTTAAAAATTCAGCCCAACGACCCGACCCATCTATGCTACAAAAACTCAAACCCACCCACAAACCCGTTTACACATTAACCTAACATATCCTTGAACTCCATTTTAGCATGATTCTCATCCTTTTTTTGTAGCAGCCGCCGAGGATGGAGGTTTAGGGTTTCAAATCACAACACCTTCAATTTGTTCTTCAGTTGACTAAGGTAATGTTTTGCTCTTTTACATTACAGAGTATTTGAGTATATGTTAAAAATCATGTATTTTGAATCTTTTTATTCTTTGTTTATATTGTGTTAGTTGCAGTAGTCCATGTCCCTTTTCTTTTATTTGTCTCCGTCTTCATTAATTTAGAGTTTTTAACTGCTAGTGGGGGCCATGTCTTTTCTCGATGATATGCTTTATTTATACATATTTATATTTTATATTTTTTATTACACTAAGTATTGTCTGATGTGGGCTCTCTTCTTTTTTTGTTGTGTTGCATATTGACTCGATTCAAGAATGGTTGAACATGTTGATCTGATTTTTAATTATGGGGACAATGGTTTCGAAAACCACAACTGGTATACCATAAAAAAATGATTCACGTATGGAGAGGTTACGAAGTTGACTTGCTGTCTTACATTGATGTATGTCGAGAATTTAAAGAAAAATTAGCTTTTAGTGAAGTACGACAGCTTCTATTTACAGCCCCATCTGGTGGTTTCTATGTGATCGAAGGGGATAAAGGCATTAGAACTATTCATAATTTATTTTCTGACAATTTCAAGGTAGTGAACTTTTTTGCAGTAGATAACTATGAAGAGGAGCTTGGTTTAGTTCCAAACATCATTCATTACCATAAATGTGACAATGTTATAGAAGTTGGAACAGATTGTGATAGTAGTGAGGAAGAGGAAAATGGTGAAACTGTGTCTAGCGAATACGATAGTGAAGAGTTGGAGAGTTATAAAAAGCAAAAAGAACTTGATATCAATGAAAAGTTAGACAAGTACAAGGATTTGGAGTATGGTATGACCTTTAGCAATCTCAAGGAAGCTAAACAAGTTATAGACTTCTATGCTGTTGCAAATAAGAGGGATATTAGAGTAAAGAAAAGTACCAAAGGTAGAGTTACTTATTGTTGTGTTCTTGATTGTCCCTTTCGATGCTCGATTTACAAGGATGAGAGAGATCAAGGTTTTAAGATCAAGACCTTGAATCAAGAACACACATGTTATGAGACTTCTGAGAACAGGAGAGCTAAAGCTGGGATTTTATCTCAATATTTTAAGAAGAAAGTTCAGAATAATCCTGCATTAAAGATTAAAGACATGAAGGAGCACTTGGATTCCGTTTTGGATCTTGATGTGAATGAGTCAAAATTGAAGAGAGTAAAGAGGCTTGTCTTAGACAAATTAGATGGTAGTTACGCGGATGATTATAACAAGTTGGAGGCATACGCACAAGAATTGAGGATGAGTAATCCAGGAACTGATGTAGTGATCAATTTGTCAAGAGATGCTATGGAAGAAGGCAAAAGAAGATTTTTAAGGCTGTATATATGCTTTCAGGCATTAAAGGAAGGCTGGAAAGGAGGTTTGCGACCTTTTATAGGGCTAGATGGCACCTTTTTAAAAGGAAAAAGTAAGGGAATAATGTTGGTCGCAATGGGACAAGATTCGAGTAACCATTTCTATCCACTTGCTTGGGCCGTAGTAGATAAAGAAACTAAAAGAACTTGGAACTGGTTTCTAGAGCTGCTGAAACATTCTTTGGATTTAAAGTCGGGTGAAAATGTCACTTTTATATCAGATATGCAAAAGGTATCTTTACTTTAAGTTCATTTCATCTTTTCTTAGCTAGTTTTCATGTACATTATTCTGCAACTAATCTGAATTTATGTTTTTGAAGGGTTTATTGAATGTTGTTACTAATGTATGCCCACAAGCAAATCATCGATGGTGTGTTAGGCATATTGAAGCTAATTGGAGCAAAAATTACAGAAGTGGGGAGTTGAAAAAGCTTCTTTGGTGGTGTGCGTGGAGTACATATGAGGAGGAGTTCAAAGATCAGCTGACAAAAATGGGTGAGTTGAATAAGAAGGCTGCTAAGTCCTTGGTGAGCTATCCACCAGAAAAATGGTGTAGAGCATATTTTGACACCAAATGCAAAAATTTCATGGTTGACAACAACTTCACGGAGTCCTTCAACTCATGGATTGTAGAGGCCAGACAAAAACCAATCATAAAGATGCTTGAAGAAATAAGGGTGAAGGTTAGAAAATCTTACCTTTTTAAACTACATAATATTTGATATGAACAAGTGTTAATTCTTTTAGATTTATTTATTAAGCTATTGGAATAAGTTCTAACTTGAAGAGGAAAAAGTGTTTATAAGGCTACTGAAAAAGTTTTTAACTTGAGTTATAACAAGTGTTAAAAGTGTTATCATTTTGATTCCAGTAGCGTTTATCATGAAAAATTAATCCATTTGATCGCGCTTTTAATCTACTTTAAATCAAACTGCTAGTTTAGAGTAATAATCAGAATTTTAGATATTTGTTTTAAGGTGTTTTAAATTTCTGTTTTTTCAGTTTGTGCAACATTAGCTGGTTCATTTTTTTGTTTTCGATTATTGTTGTATAGGTAATGAACATGTTAAGGAAGCATGAGGCTGAAGTTAAAAGTTGGAAGAATGAGTTTTCACCACATGCAATGCATCTCTTTAATGACTACAGGGTCATTGCCCAACGATGTAAGGTTGAGTTTAATGGGGGCTGTGGATATGAAGTGACCGAGGGTGTGGATAGGCATACAATCAATATAGAACTTAAAAGATGCTCATGCAGAGTATGGGACTTATCTGGAATACCATGTCCTCATGCCATCAAAGCATTTATCCATAAAAAAATTGACCCTATTGCTGAAATACACTGGTGGTATTCTAAGGAAGCGTATTTGATGGTATATAAGCACAAGATCGAACCTGTTAGAGGTGAAATTTTTTGGAAGATAGAGCCGCACCATGCCATGGAGCCTCCTACTTTAGCTAAGATGGTTGGTAGACCAAAGATGAAGAGAACAAGAGAGAAGGATGAGGCTAAAAATAGGCAGTGGGTTTGGTCAGCTTCTAGAAAAGGAATGCTAATGACTTGTGGTTATTGTGGTGAACCAAATCATAACAGAAGAAAATGTCCATTGGTAACAATCGTAACTTCATAAATGTGTTCCCCTTTTGTATCTAACGATCATCATTTAATTTTTTTTCTTTATGCAGCTCAATGATAAACACAAGGACGTCTTCCAAGATGAAGAAAACTCTCAAGAATCTCATAATGTGCCCTTGACAGAATCAGAAAACACTCAAGAAAGTGTATGTTTCTTCATTCCTGTTCCTGGTTCAAGTCAGATCTCTAGCCAGACCTCTATTGTAGCAGGGCATGATTCAGACCCTACATTATATCCTAAAGTGGTGTCTGAAAGTAATTTTAGACTTCATGAAAGACTGAAGAAGATAAATACTGGGACAAGAAAGATAACTTTCCAGGGAGATCACGATGGTATATCAATACCGACCAACCTTCCATATTCACCAAAAAAAGTTACTTGGAAAGGGAAAGAAGCAATGACTTCAAACCAGTTACAAGCTACAAGAGAGAGAAAAATTGGCAAACTTAAGCCTATAGGGGGCAAGGGGATGTAGGATTTGTTTTGTATTTACTCGTCTTAAGTGTTATGTAAGGAGAAAATGAAACAATGTCTCCAAACAATTAGTGTTTTTGTTGATTTTTGTACTCTTAATGGTTGTTACACAACTATCGTAATGACTCCAAACAAGTCCTTTTGCTGATTTTTGTACTCTTAATAGTTGTTAGACAACAATCGTAACGACTCCAAAGCGTTACCTTTCTAATATCAATATTGTTTAATTGTGACAGTTGTAGATTTGGTTTAGTTGTGTGTATTGTTGATTTGGTTTACTTGTCAAAAGTTTATTTTAGTATTATTGTGTTATATGATTGAAAGTTGCGGAGAACTTAAACAATTAGGTAGCCATCACTTTGTTCTTTGTTCTCCTTGTAATTCTCCTTTTATGGCTGCTCGGTGATAGAAAGTGCATCAGTCAGCTGATAATACATCACGTAAGCCATATAACGTTGATCAAGACTTTGAGGCTCCATTGGTAATAGTATGATCCAAGAACGAATCTGTCAGCATTAGATGAAATCAAGATTTTACCAGTGAAGCATCTCCTCCTCTGTCAAAGTTTAAGCTATTATAAAAGCTTGCAATGTAAAGATGAACATTATTCAACAAAACTATACAGACAATCTTTTCACCCCAAAAATATTTGTCTAACAACAGTCTGCCTATTACTCACAGCTCTATCGAATTCTAGCATGAATCATCTTTTCACATCTTCCTTTGTAGGTTTACATCCATAATGATCTTGTTCTAAATGCTTCAAGAAGATGGAGAGGCTCTTCGACATGGTTGTAACTCATTTCTCCTTTTTGTTCATATTCACCGAAAATGGTGAAATTCAAGAACATCTCGAGCAATTCATCTCCTTCATCTTTGTCATATCGTAAGCTGATCAAGAGCTTCATAATCCAAAATGAGATTTGATTCTCAAGCAAAAACATACCACGAACTGTTGTTGATAACGCCAACATTTCAATTTTCTTCTTCTTGATATTTCCTGTATTGCGGCTGCGAACTAATACCCTTGAAAGATTTACTTATGCATAACTTTTCGGTTAATTGCTAGCTTTTTGAATGCACTATTTCTTAGAGTTACTGTTTGGATTTTAATCCTAAGAATTAGTTGTCCAGGATGGTTTAAAATCCTAAGTTTCAAGATAGTTTCTTGCCAAGCAAATTGAATTCAAGAACTTGCTTACAACAGAATTAAGAAAACCTGCAGAAATTCACGTCATAATCAAGTTTGTAGTGCAGCCATGTGCAAAACATCAACTTGCCAAATCTTGATGTAGTTCTTCCATCTTTTTCTTCCTGCAATTAACTAGAGAATGGAGAACATATGAATTGAAGGAGAAGAAAGAAGAGAACTAGAGCTAGTGGAAACAAAAGACCCAAAAACGATCGGGTCAAATTTTTTGAAATGGGTTTTTAGACTAAGTGGGTCATATATTTTGAAATGGGTAAAGAAAATCCATGTCACATTTGCCATGTCAGCCGGCTGTTAAAAAAGGGCATTTTTAAACCTTAAAAAAACGTTGAGGGCATTTTTAAACCAAAAGGTGGACGGAGGGCATTTTTGAACCATTTGGGATACGTTAAGGGCATTTTTTACCCTTTTCCCTTGTTTTTTTCTTTTTTTATTCAAAAATTTCAAAGTGGAGTGAATTAAAATATATTATGAAAACTTTTTTACTAGGGAGACCAAAAGGGATTCAAAATACAGATAAAAAAATACCTAAATGAGCCCAATACAAATTGAAGTCGAACCACTTCTACCATCAAAAGTCAGATAGAATTTGCAAGAACAAGATTTATCCTTTCTGTTTCCATCGAATTCTCCAAATCTTTGAACATGAAAAAATGAGATACGAAGTTTATATCAGTGGCACAACTAATTTAATTTATTGTCGAAGTTAGAGACAGCTTCTGAGAAGTCATGATGCAAAATTCAACTGCAAAAATGTATATTTGAGTTTAAGAAAATCAAGTGAAGTATGTTCAAAACTTTTAGTCCTTTCTTCTTAAATTTAGTCATTCTTTTCAAAAAAAATAATTCAGCTCTAATTCAACGTGGTGTTAAAGAATGACAAAAGTCCCACATTGGTGGTTAATGAGATGGATGGACTCCTTATACGGTTTGGGCAATCCTCCTCCCTTTGAGCTAGCTTTTGGGGTGTGAGTTAGGTCTAAGACCTAATTTAACAAAATTTGAATCAACGATTTTTGTTGTCATTAAGAGAAATTGAGTGAAACTAAGAAGTAAAAAATTAAAATACAGTGTTTTATAAGAACTATCATCTAGATAAGAATTATGAAAGGCTCTTTCACCTGGTCACGATTTTTATACATAATTCATTTCTCCGGTGATTTAAGCCTTAGAGGTTGATACTATATGATAAAAGGCAATAATAACACACCACGTCGACATATCAACAAGAACATTTTGAGATCACCACGTGTAGTCCAAATTTTTTACAACTCTCGTTCTGTCGTTTCGTTTTCATCTTCTCAACTTCAGTGTCCATTTCTCTTGGAATTGTTTGTCTTCTCGCTTATTCTTTGTGCTACTACCATAGTTCATCTTGCCCATGAATTTTATCAGTGAGTGCCTTGCTTCTCTGTGCTTCTGTATAATTATGGATACTCTGTTTTTCTCTTTGTCGTCTGCCGTTCATTGAATTTCTTTATTTTGTTGTTACCCTGTATGTATATATATTTAGCTCCCCAGGTGTTTGCAAAATTTCCTCAGTGAATTTTAAATGTAATTTTTGCAGAGCTTAAGAAACTTTTTATGAAGTACACCTGTTGATTTACCATAACTATTTGTAAAAAGCAACAGGTCTTGCAGGTTGTTGTTCATCCCTCTTAGTGTATCGATAACGAAAACAAGTGTTTCAAGCAAATTGGAAAAGTCCATCTAATATGGGACATATAGTAGTAATCTAATATAGAAAGGATATAATAGTTCAATATAATATGGAGGCAAAATTGCAGAATATTGTTCTCAACAGGTTATAAAAAAAAAATGTAGTTAAGCAAATTCAACATTGACTCCTGATTTTTTACTATATATAATTTCACCCTTTGAAGTTGTTACATTTGTACGGAAGTTTCCTATTTTATTTTTTTTAACTTAAAGATGGGCAAGCCCATTTTTATTAATGGACCATTACATGAAGAGCTGGCCCAAAGAAGACCCGACCCAACACATAATCAGTCATTTAGGAAACAAAAAAAAATATAAACAAAACACATTAAAGGGGAAAGGGGAAAAGGAAATAGAATCAGCGCAGCTCCTCCATCGTCGACGAGCTTATACCGGCTAGATCGGCGCAGCCTCCTCCATCTTTGACGAGCTCATTCCAGCAAGCATCCTCCAGTGACTTGAAACCACAACAATAGTACAATGAGTTTGGGGTGTATTTCATCTCGAACGTTGTCTAGTCTCACCAACATCATGAAATCATCCCAATCGGAGACTTCTCCAGCTCAAGGTACTTCAATCGAGACTTCAAATCAGGTGATAGCCTCACTCCCTATGCAAATTTGTTCATCATGTACCTAATATTGACCTCGCAACCTTCATCCCTTAGCTTTGACAGGTTGAGCCCAACAAGGAGCTAATACCACTGTCGAGAGCTTCGCAACGAGGTTACTGCTGCCTTCATAGGTATTTTCCTTAACATGTAACATGCTTATTTATTGTCATTGTTCTGAAATTTGCTAATGGCTTTGTACCATTATCCAGCCAAATATGATCCCAATATGTGTAATCTTCAGAGTGTTGTATGAATGTTGTACTGCAGCTGTTTATGTTTTTTCCTTGTTCTGAAATTCACTCATTGCCATTGTAATTATAACTCACTACACTCGCAACCTTGAGAGTATTGTATGACTGTTGTATTTTTAAGCCTGAAATACCTGCTCCTTCGTATGTTCTTATCTGAAACATCAATCTTGTGCAAAATCTCCATTTTGAAACTTCCTTATCCTTAGATTAGGAATTTGACTTTTATCCATATTTAGAATTGTCTTTGCTTCACTAGGTAGATCTTGGAAATCATTATAACATATAGAATCTGTACCTGCAAAATAGAACACAATGTTAGCCATAAAATCTGCCAGTTTGTTTCCCTCTCTCAGTGTGTGTACAATGGCCACCTCCAATCCATCTTTCAGAATCTGTATCCTTCTGACCTCCATAGTCACCTCCCAAGGTCTGTGCCAAACCCCTTCAACCATTTTCATTGCAGCTAAAGAATCAGTTTTTATAATCAGTGGGAATAAATTGTTATTCCTACAATATTCCAGCCCTAGTCTTATAGCTACAATTTCAGCACTTAAATTGTTTAATAGTCCAATCATATTTCCTTCAGCATACACAAGATTGCCTTGATCATCTCTAATATAGAAAGTAGAAGAGCTTGGTCCTGGATTCCCTTTTGAAGACCCATCTGTATTGCATTTGAATGTATTCTTTCTAGGTAATTTCCAATAGACCACCTTACAATCAATTCTAGGAGTATACGCTGTCAAATATCTGACCAAATCAGGCCAGTTATTAGGCAGGTGATGCATCCACGGATACAACTACTTAGCCAATAGAATTAAATTATTTGCTACCCCTCCTCGCATACTCAGATAAGACATTGAACCACTAAATTTCAAGGCATTTCTTCTCTTCCACACTTGCCAACAAATAAACAGTGGCACAAACATTAACACGGGTTTCAGTTTTGCAGAAGCATCTGCATTCCACCATTTATACACGGTATCTTTCAACTGCAAGAAAGGGCCCTCCACACCTGCCGATCCTGCAAAATATCTCCATATAGAATTAGTGAATGAACATCTAATAAATAAATGTTCAATAGTCTCCTGAACTCCATCATCACAGCAACCACACACTACCCCATCACTCATCTTGTTCCTGACAAGAACTTCTCCAATAGGAATTCTTTGTTTCCATAGCCTCCAATTGAAGAAACATATCTTAAAAGGAATTCCTGCACTCCAGATATACTTATATTTCAAACAGACCTCATACTTCTCCCTTAGGAAATCCAATGCAGAATCCACAGTGAATTTTCCAGAAGTCTGCAGAATCCACCAGGGTTTATCCCATTGTTCTTCATCTTCTGAACTTCTCATGAGTTGTATAACTTGTCTACTGATATCATTCCCAAAACTTGTTTGAAGCAAATCATAGTTCCATTCCCCATTCCAAAAGCATTGTTTCACTTCATCCAATTGCACATTTCTAGCACTGTCTATAGGAACTATGTAATGTAGTGCACCTAATTGTGACCAATATCATACCAAATACTTGAATGGCCACACTTAGGTTCCCACCAAATATGTTGATCTATCAAATCTCTAGCTTCCAACATTTACTTCCAAGTTAAAGATCCATTTTTCCATTCAACCACCTGAGGTCTCTCCTTTTTACATTATTTATTCCACATAAAATTAGACCAAAGAGTCTTTCTTGTTCTAAAGCCCCACCATAATTTAGCAAATAAAGCTTTGGATATATCAAACAAAGAACTAAATCCCACACCACCTTCATGCTTGGGTCTACATAAATCTGACCAAGCTACCCAATGCTTGTTATTTCCTTCCTCCCTAAATCTCCAAAAAAAATTTGCAAAAACTCTATGCAAATCATGAATAACACATCTTGGTGGATTAATAGCAGACATGAGATAAATAGGTATGTTGTTTAGCACATTATGAATCAACAACACAGCCTTACCTCCAAATGACAACATCTTCCCTTTCCAAGCTTGTAGCTTGTTGTGCACTTTTTTCATCAATTCTGCAAAGTGTACCTTCTTCTTCTTGGCATGACCAATTGGGCATCCCAAATACATTAGTGGAAACTTACCTCTAGCAAAGCCAGTTTTCACTTCTATATTAGATACCAAATCATGTGATGTATTATGAAAGACAAAAAAAGAGCTCTTTTCTATATTAATCATCTGCCCTGACTGCTTCTCATAATCTCTCAGAGTTTTCATCAATACATCTAATGAATTACCATCTCCTGAAGTAAAAATAATAGTATCATCTGCATATGCAAGATGATTAATATGATCACTCCATTTTGGTAGTCCAAATCCCTTGTACACCTCATTAGAGAACAAAGCATTTAAGCGTCGAGATAGAACCTCAGTTGTTAGTATGAACAAAGCAGGGGATAGAGGATCCCCTTGCTTCACTCCCCTAGATGAATGAAAGAACCCAGTAGCTTGACCATTGAAAAGTATAGAATACCAGTTGTTAGCAACCAGTCTCCAGACTTTATCAACAAAATTAGCATCAAAGCCCATTCCTTCTAGCACTTTTATAAGAAATCTCCAATCCACCCTATCATATGCTTTTGCCATATCCAGCTTGATCACCACATTAGCTGGCTTACCCATTTTTCTGATATCTGAAATAATCTCCTGAGCAAGTAACACATTTTCAGTGATGTTTCTTCCTTTCACAAAGCCAGACTGATTTTGTGAAATCAGGGATGGAAGAAGAACCCGTACTCTATCATTCATCACCCTAGAAATCACTTTATTAAGAAAATTACTCAAACTAATTGGCCTCATGTCTGAGAAAGATTGACAAATATCTTTCTTAGGAATTAATACCAAATTAGTATGTGTAATAGACTTCGGAAGGGTGACACCTTTAAAGAAAGCACCAACCACATTAACCACATCATCCCTAACTATATCCCAACATTGTTGGAAAAAATGTCCAGTAAACCCATCAGGACCACTAGCACTGTCCCCATTGAGATCAAACACCACTTTTTTGACTTCCTCCATTGAAGGATAATCATTTAATCTTCTGTTGTCTTCATCAGTAACCCTTTTCTGAATATATCTCAATAGAGGGGATACCTCCATAGTTTGAATGCCTGTGAATTGCTTCTGAAAATATTCTTAAGCAGCAACAGCCACTAGCTCTTCACCTTCTACCCATACTCCTTCCCTACTCTGAATTCTGTTTATGCTCAATCTTTTCCTTCTGCCTCTCACTAAACTGTGAAAGAACCTTGTGGTTTTCTCCCCTTCTGTAAACCATTGAATACCTGCCTTCTGTCTCCAATACTCTTCTTCAAAATGCACATACATTTTTAATTCTGCTTGGGCTTTCTGTAAAATCTTTCTATTTTCTGTTGTAGGGCTTGTTTAAAATAACACCTCCTTCACCCTTACAATCTCCTCCCTGATAGATAACTGTTTGAAAATATCTCCAAAAGTTACTCTACTCCAGTTAGATAAGGCAGTTTTAGTCTTCTTCATTTTTTGTTTCAATCTAATAAACACATCTGCTTCTTCTGAAACCCAGTTATCCTTCACTATCTGCTGAAATTCTGCATGTTCTGACCAAAACTTAAGAAATCTGAAAGGTCTCCTAGTAGCCTGTCTTCTGGCCACAAGTAGTACCATAGGAGCATGATCAGACCCTGTTTTTGCCAGATGTTCAGATTCCACCAACCCAAAATAGCCTAGACCAGCCTGGTTCATCATGTACCTATCCAGTCTCTTAAATATACATTGATCATCAATCCTCCCATTCCACCATGTAAAAGGACTCCCTTTAAAACTGATATCCACCAGATCACAGGAGTTCACACAAAATGCAAAATCCTCATACTCATTAGGATATACAGGCAGACCACCAATCTTCTCTTCTTCACTCATGATGACATTAAAATCCCCCCCAATCAGCCAGGGTGAATTCTGAATATCATTGCTAATACAGTAGATATCATTCCATAATTGCAGCCTCTCCTCAGCTTCACACTTTGCATATACAATAGAAACAATTAAATGTTGATTATTCTCCAGAAACAACAATTTCAGAGTCAACATCTGATCAGAATCCGCCAACACCTCAACCTGAATGTGCTCTTGAATGAACACCCATATTTTACCATTGCAGTTATAGTTAGAATACTCCATACCCAATCTTCTTTGAATCTTTGAATGTTATCAACATTCTGAAAAGGTTCCATCAATGCTATGATATTAAACTTGTGATATCTATGTAACATTTGAATTCTATGGAATGAATTTTGAGATCTAACCGACCTCACATTCCAAAATAAGGATTTTAACATCATTTGACCCCATTTCTAGCCCCTCTCCTTGGATTTGATCTTGTGGTTAGCACTTCCCCTTTATTCTTGTCTTTATGTGTGATTACTGTAGCAGATGAAACACCTGCTTCATTAAACACCATGTTCTCAACCTGCAAGTTCTCCTTTTCATCCGTATCTTCAACATCACTAGACTGTTTGAGCCCTTTACCCTGTACCTCCATTACCCCTTGATGTGACACTATTTCATGTAATGTTTGAACTGGTTGTGATTTTGGACAGACCATTGCCAGCTCTTTCAGATTGTGATCTTCCTCACTCCCTCCCTATAATATAGAACCTTGCAGTTGTACAGGATACCATGCTTCTTGTGGGTCCATAATCTGTAAATGAGCATGATAATCAGCTTGTTGTAGATTCTGTCTAGTAGATAACTGATTCTGTGAAATTTCCTCTTCCTTGTCCTCTCCTCTCTGTACTGCACTGTTAACCCCTCCATTAAAAAGCACAATAGCTTTGCTGTAATCAGAAACCACCCCATCATTTTTGCCACAAACCGCAATTCTTTCTCCATCTTCTTTGTTTGTAATTTCGATTTCCTCTTCAGTTTTGTTGGTTAGCCCATGAGTAATCTCAATTCGTGTATCCTTCACCCCATCTATCTGCTTTTGATTTTGCACCTCTACATCTACAACCTCTTCATCCACTAGAACATTTTGACTAAGAATAGCAAAAGGATTACTGTTCTTGTTGATGTCTGTCCTTTCCAGTCCCTTAACAGTCATCAATTCCCCAACTTTCTTTGTAAAACTCCTGTTTGTAGGCTTCCATCTGCTCTTTACTACACCCTTGTATAATTGTTTGTTGTCTATGGGTTGTGTTGTATTTTGCATGTCTTCGTGCTGTTGTACTAGCTCTGGATGTAAGACCCTACAATCTTCTTCACCATGCCCCTGTAATTTACACTTCATGCAATATGCAGGTAAAGAATCATAATGTATTCTCACAGTAACAACTTTTTTCTCAAGAGTGTTTTCATCTTCTAACTGCATTTGTACAAACTCAGATTTTTCAGTAAGCAAATCTAGTTGGACCTTCACTCTTGCACAACTTGGCCGGGTCTTATTTATCGTAGCAAGATCCAATTGAAGAGGCTTCCCAACCACAGAAGCCAGTGAGAACAAGACTTCCTTAACAAAGAATGTTGGCAGCAAATCCGGGAATGAAATCCAGGTCGTGGCCTTTGTCGTCTCTTCACCAGCTTTGAAGTTTGCATCATAGATAAAAGGCCTCATTTGATATGCATATCCATCCTTAGCAATTATGTAGTAGGAGTTTTTCGATAGAATTTTAATATAATCTTCCATTAGATCACATCTGATCAGAACATGCCTATTTGACAAGATCCCGATAATCCACACTGTTTTGGAATTAAATCTCGTATCTCATTACTATCAGGAGCTCCATAGGAGAATTTGCCTACCACTGCGTACTGCAAATTTTCTAAGATATTCATTCGTTGTATTTCGCTTGTTGACCAACTAATGGTAGGAATACCACCAATGAGATTCGGTTTTTTCATAGGAATAAGTTGTACCTCCACAACTCCACAACATTTTTCTCTTTACCTGAAGAACTATGTCCTTTAATAATGTCTGCAAACTTATTCAAAAATGGAGAACTAGGGATTGCATTTTGTTCGAAAGTGGTGGAAACTGGGCGGATGAGGCAGAGTCCAGTCCAGCCATTAATGGTGGCTGGCCGTCAGCCGGCAACATTCAATCAAGGTGTGATCTACTCAAAAAATTTAACCCAATTAAATACTGTAGCTGAGAGTAAAGTTGAACTAAATGCTTTGAATTGAATGTAGTAGTTCATTGATCAACATTGATTCCGAAAATTTGACCTACTTCATATGTAAATAAATTGGTTTAGCTTTCATAACTTTCACTAATTTTCGTACCTTACTTCATACCTTTCCCCAGTTTGTGTGTCTTATTGTTGCTTAATATTACGTCAAAAATTATTCTCTTAAAAGATAGCTTCAGCAACAGAGAACAAGTTGTAGGAAGTAAATATGCACCAACAAGACTGAAGGTTCTTAAAAAAAACTTTCCTTAGTACTTTTGATTGTATTTAATTCTTGCATCTACTTGATTTCTTTGTCAAAAGTTGGTATGTGAAAAGAGGATTCAAGAATTGAAGTTTATGAACTCTTCTACCAATCACAACTTAATTAAGTAGTGACGATTATTTGATTTATGGTCACACTTTATCTCTATAATTAATATAATTGCTACAAACTCATAATCTTAATTACTGATCCACTTATTAGAGTTGAATGACAACTCAACTTTATAGACACTTTACAACTTAAGTTAAACTGGAGTCGCTAATGAATGTTACTAGAAAATTTCTCTATTTATTCTTTCTGTAAACATATATTACAACTTCCCTCTAATAATCAATATTTTCTTTTCATCGTTTTCAGGTTAACCCAACTCTTTTTGCAATCACTTTGAGCTTACATAGAATAAAGATAATTAAAGTTGAAATTTATTTATAGTTTTTCACTTGAATGAAGGAATAAAAAGGCTGGTTAACAAGTTGAAAGTATTTTAATGTCTAAAGTGATGGTTGATCCCTGTATGAAAGAGATGAATAAGGCTTCGAGTAATACTTAAAAATGTTGTACAACAAGAATAATTTTTCTGCTCAATAACTTAATGAAAATCTCTTCACCAAAGAAGTAATTTGTTGGTCGAGTACTCCTCATGTTTATAGAACAACCGAAGTTGATATGTTCCTAATATTTAACCTTTACATGTTAACAATGTGGATTAGGGTGTGTTCTTACTTCTTCGTCAATGACCTTGAAAATTATGAGTGCTTATTTCAAGATAAAGTTTCTCTGTGAGCTATTCAAGTTTAGAAATATCTTCAATCTTTTCACGATTCTTATTAGTACCACAACACGATTTGCTAAGTTTTTCTCTTATTTTCGTGTACAATAACTTATTTAATATAGTTGAAGAATTTCTTCTATTAATATGATTGAAAACATGTTTCAACTAAATCGAACAATAAAGTAAAATTAAATTTATGTTGCGGGTTTGCAAATATGTATTCTCAAATTTATACGCAATAACTTTTTCTTCTCTTCGACTTGAGTTACTTTAGAAATGTGCATTTATAAATGCATATGAAGTGTCTTTCCTCTCCTGCTTATGTTCAGTATCTTCAATAATACAAATAGCCAATTAAGATTTCAATAGTTAATTGTGTTGGTAATGTCACTCATATGCTTGGTATTCTCCATGAAGTTAAGTTATGTTACCTCTTTTTAGCTTAGTGATTTTTAAAATTCTCTTCCATGCAGTTGATACAAATGAATATGGCAAGTATACCTTTTCTCATGCCGAGTTACTTAGAAGTTTTCTGATGACTACTCACTATTTCTATATTTTGTAGATGTTAAATTTCGAGGGGGAAAAAAATCTAAAAGTGCTTCAATCCTTTGACATTTCACGAATCTACAAACTTGCAGCTGCAATTTCTTTTCTATTTTAATATCATCTTACGACCTGATGTAAAATAGGCCTCTATCCTTCCCACTCACCTCATTCATATCTTAAGCGAACAATTTAACGTCAACCTGATGACACACATGTATTTAATTTTCGCAAAAATAAAAAATAGAGCAATATACCCTCTATACGGACTAACTAAATGTAATCAACACCAACTTTACACTTCTTGTTGTATCAATTTTTTTCTTCCATATATGTTAAATGAGGTTACTTTCTGTTATTATTTGATAATGTCAATTCATTACCAAGTTGATACATTTGTATTCCTAGCAGTATGTTGTCACCTTTATTTTATCCAGTTGTTCCTTAAATTATAATCTTCATCATATTGGGCCAGTGCTAAACACGGGCTTCCCCCATCTAGTGTGTGTATATATATGTGTGCGGGGGGGGGGGAGGGTTCCCTACATCTAGTGTGAGTGTTTGTGTGTATGCGCGCGCAGCGCTAGTGTATATCTTATATACACACATGCGTGTACGCGTGTGTATGCGCGGTAGTATCTATCTTATGCACTCACGTGTGTGCGTGTGTGCGCGCGTGTGCATGCACACTAGTATATATTTTATACATAGTTTATTTTGTAAACATTCAATATATATTGTATGTATATTTAATATATATATTATATTGTTTGTATATATTTTTTTTATATATATCTTAATGCTAATTCTAACTCAAAATTGAAATATTACACTACATTAAAAATATTTTCGTTCATTTAATTTCATGGAAAATGAAAGTTGAGAATTGAAACTTGAAAGTTTGAAACAGAATGGTAAGCAAGAATTAAGAAGAAAATATAGATAGAGAGATGCCGATTGTGTAAAAAATGAAGAGGAATGTGTAGTGATATTTATAGATTGAGAATGTTAGAAAGTTTAAAAATTGACTTTTAAGTTTTAACTTTTGAAAATTCAAATTTAAAATTCACAAAGGTTACAATTATTTCAAACTTCATTTGATAACACTACACTATATGATTATAATTTAAAGTTCAAATTTACAACGGTCATAATTATATTAAAATTAAAATTAATAACAATACCCTACATGATTAGAACTCAACTTTCAAATTTCATTTGAGTTGGAGAAGTTAACTTTAAAAAGAAAATGTAAAAAATTTAGGAATCTCATAGTGTAAGGAGCAAATTACATTCTATAACTATTTTTTTTTATTTACAAAAATCCCTCCAAAATAGTGTCATTCAGATACATAGCAAACAAATCGGATACAATCCATCATATACATAAATTGAATTTCTGTTACACTGAAAAAGGAAAACAAACATAAAATTAAAGAACAAAAAGCATAAATTACGAAATCATGTTGTTGTGGGAATCAATCTATGGCAAAACTAACAGATTGACATAATTCAAAATTTAAATTCCTTCTCCCCATTCTTTAAAAAACCTTTCAATTTTGAATCAAAATTTTGAAAAATTGAATAGATACAACATGAATATGTCGATCTTGTCAATACATTTGAGAAGATACACCATGAATATCTTTGTTAGGGTTTGAAGAAATTCTTGAACTTCTCTAAGGGCTCTCAACCTCTTCCTTCCCATCGTTGATGCCACTTATACGATGTTTCCTCCTCCATCGACATTAACTATATACTTGTATGCTAAATGTCAAATTCGAACTCTCATTGCTTCTGGAGAGTAAAGAAATGACAAAAGTAGAAGAGCACAAACATTGATAGAGCAACTAGTTGAATTTATATGTATTAGCTTTTTGTAAATTTTAAGTATAAATAGTGTGGTAGATTTTATGTATCAAATATATGTAGTATAAATTATTATTTATGTATTATGCCCATAAAATTGTGTATGATACATTATTATTTATGTATCTTATTTTAATTGAAAAAATATTATAAGATATGATATACATGTAATTGTTCTCAATAGAGTTTTTTTGTGATTGATACATAGCATTGTGGTTAGTTGATATGTATCTGATACATACAATAAAGTTTGAAATTTGTTGAATTCGATATACTTTGCGTTAAACAAGTGGTGCAACTATGTCTTAAAATGTTACTCGAAGGACTACAAATACATAACAACATCTAATACATCATCAATTCGATAATTTGGCATAGTTATGTATCATAAACGAAAAATTAGGAATATGATACAAACTGATTTAGTTATAAAACAGTGTTGCATATACATAACAACATCTGATACATAACTATGTTATATACATAACAAAGTTATGTGACATATACATAACATAGTCATGTGATATATACATAACTATGAATATGATACAAACTGATTTTTGTTATAAAACGTTAGTGTTTATGTATAACATTTGATAATGTCTATAAATACATAGTCTTTTAGTTGAATAAATTTGGTTGTATATATCTGACAGTAAAAGATAATGAAATTTGTAATAGTTATATATCAAATACATAAGAGTAAATACATCAACCCCCCGCCCCCCTCCCCGAACTTGACAACAAAACTTGTTTTAGTACTTTAACTATACGGGCGTTTCAATACCCCCATAACAATTTTGAACTGATTAAGTACCACCCTAAGAGCTGATGTGGCAAATTTGAAATAATAAAAAAAAAAAAACTGAAAGGTAAAATCATACACATGACATTTTTTTATTAGCCAATATATAACTAATATTTTTAATTATTTTTTTATAAGTTAAAGTTAAAGAAAATGTGAAATTTCTTGTTTAGAAGAAAATGAAATTTGTGGGTTCAATTTTTTTTAAAAAAATATTTAATTTTTTTGTTCTCTCTTTATTTTGTTGTCTTCTTCCCCCACTGAAGCACTTCTTATACCTTTCTTCTTCCATATTAAAAATTTTCCTTCATCTTCATCCCTCACCTCATCTTACCTACCCTTTATTAATCACAAAACCCAACACCTAATTCATATTATTGAATGTAAACTTTCTTGAATTTTTAGTAACCCATTTTGAATTCTATTAGTTATGATGCAAAAAATGTGGGTCTATCAACTTTCTTACACAACCTTCATTTTGTATTTGAGTTGTTAAGAAAAAAATAACTTTCAAAAAATATTATTCTCCAAGGGACAGATTTGTGGGAGAGAGAGAGTTTGAAGAAGAAAAAGTAAGTATGCTATTTTTAAAAAAAAATAATTGATGAATGTTGAAGAAGAAAACAACTATTAAAGGCTGAAAATTCGGGAAAAAGAAGAAGCTAGTGAGAGTTGAAAATGGTGAAAATCAAGAAAGAAGAAAGAGGGAGGGATAGAAGAGAAGGGGTGGAAGAAGATGGGGCAATTTTGATTTTAAAATGCATTTTTAATTAATTGATTAGTGTAATGAATTTTAAGAAAATGTTTAAGAAAAAAGGTGAATAACCTTGAAAATTAATGATGTGGTGCTTACATATGCGAGAGTGGTATTCTACTCTCAGGGTTGTATTTAATTCACTTCAAAGATGTTAAGGGGGTATTTAAACGCCCGTGTAATTTAAGTGCTAAAGTAAGTTGTGCTGCCAAGTTTATGATTTTTTTTATGTGTTTTCTCAATACATAACTATAAACATGATACATATTAATTTGTATATCAATAAATTAGAATTATGTATCAAAACTAATATTTGAACACGATACATTGTACATGTTAAAATTGTAATGCATCATAAAGTTGAAATGAAGGAATTATACATTAATTTGAGAATCAAAATCGACTAGATAAATTAAAAAGATGAACAAAAAAAATAATTAAAAAATCCGATTTGCCGAAAGCAAAAAATAATAATAATAATAAAGAAATCATTCTACACTTTGTCCTTTAATATATATCAACTCCATAGCTTTTTTTCACTTTCAACAATGGTGTCACCCATGGATCTCGACCCAAAGCTCTTACCAGAAAACTAAAGTGAGGAAAATCGATGAACCGGAGATCTACCTCTTGAATAACTTGAAATTGATGAACTGGAAAGAGAAAAGATTTGAAATTCAAAAATGGAGTAATGGAGATAGCTAATGATACATGAAGTGTTTTGAGGCGTGAAAAAATGAACATAAATTGTGGGAATAAATGTTACTAGTGATGTATCTGGAAAAGTGAGAGAATACGAGGAAAAGAGGGATTTATGTAATTTTTGAAACGGTAGAAATTTTAAGAAAATAAGGTTAAAATAGGTGTGTATTCAGATGATTTTTACAAAAAAAAATATCGGGCCATCCAAAATAGCACATGAAACCCACTCATTTGAAGCCCAAAAACCAAACCTGATAGCCCATCTCCTAATGTTAAGCAAGTCATGGATTGAGGCGAACATCTTTATTTATTGAGCTAATTTTAGAAATAGTGAACATAATAAATATAATAAGGTTCTATAGCCATAGTTCGATAATTCGCTCCATAGCTATAGTTTCGTTTGCTATGGAGGCTGCGAATATACAAATAGGATAAGTATATACAAATTTTGTATTTTTACATTTATGAATTTTTCAGAACTCCTTTTGTATATTTCACTTGCCAATATACAAACAAGGTAATTTATTGTGAATTTTCATAATTTATATACAAATTTCTAGGGTAAACATATACAATATTCTGGATTTATACAATCAGAAACTGAATTATACAAATTCTGGATTTATACAAATCATGTGAATTATACAAATCAGACGAATTATACAAATCAGACAAATAACAAGAACTGTGAAAACTGTAGCCACGAATTACAATTTTCTTAAATTATAGCTATAGTATCTAATATAGGCTAAATGTTTGTTATTCTGCATAATTTCCCCTTATTTGTACCCCAAACCCCGACCATGGGCCGATCCAAAGCCAATACCCAAATGCATAAATATTTAATGGGCTGGGTCGGCTTGGACAAGCCCACTTGACAGGTTTACAATGACTTCTATCAATCCTAAATCTTAATTTCTTCCTCCTAAAACTGGTGGCATATGACTATTACCATTAATTAAGTTACTAAATCTTATTAATTTATTTATACGAATCGTGTATTAATTAGCGTATAGCAAGATAATTAGAATTTTAAAAATTGAAGTGCACAGAATTAGAGGGTGTGTTCGGTAATGAATAAATATTGTTTTTTTTTTCAAAAAAAAAAAAAACAATTGAAAAATATTTTTTAAGAAAATAAATTAGTTTAATATAGATAAATACTATGTGAGGTTGAATGGTGGGAGGACATAATTAGGAATGTCATTAATGAAACTTTTTTTTTTCATATTTTGATTAGGAAAGTCATTTTATTCATACCAATTACCGAATACATGCTATAAACGGTGCAACTTTAGAAATATCCCAAAAATTAACCCAATAACTCAATAGCAATAAATCAATAATACTTTTTTTGAATCAGTTCAAATTTTGCACACCTAAGAAGACATTATAAAAAATGGATATACAGTGAAATTAGTATTAAAAATTAAGAGATTTGCATCGTAATGATGAACAAAATAAATAGCTTATTTATCGAAGAGATCCTCGCAATAATAGAATATTTTATTTGGCGGTAGTTATTCAAAATAAAAATAGAATTATTGATGTCACGACATTCCTCTATGCTCGCTAACTATGTGTCTGTGTGTTGTATATAATATATTATCTCCACCCATTTTTAATTGTCATAATTATTATTTTTTAGAGTTTAATATTAATAATTTTGACTAATATTTTATGTATTTTTTCGTCAAATGGATATGCAAAAAACTGAAATTTATAGTACTTTATGTATAGTTTTTGAATATTTGATTTTTCTGTTTAAAACATTGAATTAATTTAATGTAATTTAACTTTGAAAATTAGTTAAATTGACTTTTGAAAAAGTACAAAATGACAATTAAAAGTGAACAAAGTGAGTATAATTTATTACTATTAATATAGAATTGACAATAGTTATCAAATGTTACTCTAAACTATGAAACAGCCGTTTTTCATTTCTAAATTATATAAATATAAAATAAATATATTTTAATACTTGTTTCCATCGTTCATTTTTAATATATTTCAGTCTAGTGTGAATAGAATCTGATTTTGGCTAAGTCTAAGCATGTTTCAACGCGCTTTGAATAATTTTTATTTCTGCAAAAAATAATAATCTCTGTTTAATAATTTTGTACGACACATTTCCACTAAATTACATCCACGTAATCGTATTTTTAATCTATATTCACGTAATCAACTACTTTTGTTTTCGCAACAAAGTTTATGTATTCGGTATATAATATTAAATACTTGCTATAAATAATGTATCAACATATATATATATATATATATATATATATATAAATATATAATAACGTATGAGAGGTGATTTTTACATCCTTATATAAAATTATGTAAAGGTTGAGTTTCGTTTCCTATGAATTTCAATTAAAAAAAAATCATTTAAAATGAATCAATTTTTCATTGAATAATGTTATTTGTCAAAAAAATTGCTAATATAATATAAAATTTATTTGTGGTTTTCAAGCTTTTAAAAACCTTTAACAATGGAGTTTTTAGTTTTTTTTTTTCACTTTAATTTTCATCCAACAATGTTTCAACCTGCGGTGATAAATATGAATATCACTCTCAAATTAATTTTTAAGCATTAAAAAATATTGAAAATCATAATCACAAGTTTTTTTTTACACGGATTAACCCTATTTTGGGATAATTTTTTATTTTTTGCCTCTTTAAATTGCGATCTTTAATTTTCGTCTCTATTACTCATTTAATGAAAATTTGAGGACTAGAACATCCTTACCTATTATCTAATTTTAATGTGAAAAACTTTCTAGAAAATATTTATCCTAAGGCATAAGTTTTGTAGTAACTAATTTGCAATGCTAAACTTTTAAAAAGATTTTGCCTTGAAACGTAATTTTTGTTATTGAACTTATGTTCTATGGTATAACTTGTACGGTTATACCAAAAATTAAAGAGCACTCCAAATAAAGTCATTTATGCCAATGACCCAAATCTCTTCTTTCTTATTTTATTGGTAAATGACATTTGTTATGTGTTTATAGAAAATAACAAAACCATGATGTCTAGGTAACCAAATTGATTACAATTTCTGAGAAATAGACAACACAATCTTGACAAGAAGCCATGTAAAATCATTATCATTAAACTAATAAAATCGATTAGCCATCCATTAGTTAAAAATCCCCACCTCCTCTGTATCTATTCAACTCCAATCTCATCTCATCAAATGATTATGACCGCTAACTTATTATCTACACTTGGAATTCATATAAGTTTAGTATATTGTATAGTGATCAACATGGGTTCTAGTGCACTTATGAGAGTGTTTCACCTTTAATCAGAGGTCTCGGGTTCGAGTCCTGGGTATGGAAAAAGACACCAGATGAAAAGAAAAAAAAAAGGGTATATTATATAGTGGAAAGGGCTAATTTTTCATCCTACATGGGACATGCCACCAAAATTTGTGAGTCATCTTAATTAAAATTCACTTGCTGCTTAAGGCTAATCTAGTCCTAAAAGAAACATATTATTTGGTGGTACATTTACTCTCTAAGGGTTTTCTAGGTGATTAGCATCAAACTTAAATTTTAGAAAAAGATATCACGCTTTTTATGATCCGTTTTGACATGCGATATGAATGATATATCGTTGAAGTTTTGTTTTGACATGTAATTTAAATTTCTTAAGTATTTTTTTTTTTCATAAACATGAAAATCTTAGAAGTTGTGAACACTAAAAACATTTTCCAATTCTTATACAATCTTACCAAATGTGCAAAACATAATTCATAAACAAGATATCAAAATATTCTTATAATCGCCACATTGATAAACTACATATCTATTGGAAAGCTATTGCAAGTCATTTCAATCCATTGAGAGACATTTTCAATTTTTTTGTGCTAAATTATGATTGAAAAAACTACCATACATTTTAACCCATAAGGGATACCTTTTTTAACCCGTCAGGGCTATCCATTTTAACCCATCAAGGCTACTTTTTCAACCCGTGCTTTTTTCAACGCACATGCTTTTCTAAACCAATTTTTGACCAAAAATAATGGCAAACAACAGTCTCTCTTTGAATGTCACAAAAATTTTCACAGACGAAAACTATCAAATTTGGTCTATTAGAATAAATCATATTTTGAAACCTATGTGATATGAGATGTTGTGATGGAAGAAAAAACCCTTACAACCTCTCCTTGCAAATCCTACAAAAGTTCATATTAAAGCATTTTCAAATAAACTTCTATACAAAACAATATCACGGAACGTATTTTTGAGCCACAAAATCAAAAGAAGAAAAAGAAAAAAGAAGGTTCAAAAACAAAGAAAAGAATCCAGCATCAACTACCAAAGCAGAAATTGATGAGGAGCATTTTTTCAATTGCAGTAACTAAAGCAAAGGAGGAGTGTTGAAGTTTGCTTTTAGTTACTGCAGTAGTTTTTACCAAAATAAGTTGTCTAGTTTAAGATAAATTTGAAATTTGAATTTTAGTTAGGTTGTTTTAGTTGTTGAGATATTTTAGGATTTTTAAATTTTAAATTATGCAGATTATGTGTGTGATAAACTGCATATCTCAATATTATTCTTTTTATAAATAAATGTCTGCGATTACAAACTTTCTAATACACATAATTTTGTAAAGATCTGTTGGTTAATAATAGAGTAGCTAGTTGTTTTTTTAATATAATTCTTTCACATGACACATAATTTCTTCATGCCAAACATAAGTGTTTTTTTGTAAAAATTGGAGAGAAGTATTGAAAACACCCCTAATCTCGACATAAATTATTGCTTTCATCCCTTAATTATTGACAGCCTTAAAAGCACTCATTAACTTGACTAACTGAACATAAATACACCCTCGATCTTGTAACATGAGTGAAATACACCCTAAATTTTCATCAAGTTTAGGGGCATTTTCAACACTTCTATCGATTTTTATTCAAGAGCCCTATGCTCCCTACAAGAGTCTGAGACGACTTGCTATATCATGTGACAGATTGAGGGTGTATGTGAGTTTAGTTAGTCAAGTAGATGAGTGTTTCTAAGACTTTCAATAGTTCTGAGCCAAAACTAATAATTTGCATCAAGTTCAGAGGTGTTTTCAATACTTCTCTCTAAATTTAATTTGATTTTTTTAAAATTTTGCTATATGAAATCATAACTTCATATTGCATGCTTAAGCGCAAGCTTAATATAGAAATAACAAGTAATTACTTCAAAATTACTACTCCCTCCATTTTATATTACTTGGCTCATGTGACTTATCACATCTCTTAAGAAAACTTTAACTAAAAGTTATTTTACTTGTGCAACTTTATATAATTTTTAAAGTTCAATGGAGAAAGCAATGATTTAACATGGTATTTGGTGCCAACTAAACTTGGAAGTCTTAATACTCTCCCGTTTCATATTAATTGTTCCTTATTGACCTAACATAGTTTTTTTTAAAGAAATAATTACATATGTATTTTATTAAACTAACTTCAATAATGATGCTTTAAAATTCTAAATTTGATTATTACTATTTTATTTAGTTATTTAATATAAGGATAGTATGAGAAAATTAATGAAACTCTGTTAATTTTGCTAAAATGAACAAGTAAAATAAAATATTTATTTTTATGTAAAAGCCAAGTAAAAAAAAATAGAGAGAGTAGTAAAAGAAGAGTTTTGATGAAGCTATCATGTACTTAATAGGCTTTGAAAATCCAAAAATTGTGTCTTCATAATTTTGGAGTGTGTGAATACTCAATACCCCTGCTAAGAAGGGTTATACATGAAATATTGAAAATTGAATCAATTATTTTTGTTATTTGATATTCGATAATTGGGTATTTGGTATTTAGTATGGTATTCAGGAGTAAGATTTTAAAATTATGATATTCGAGTTTGGATTTTGTATGAGACATTAGTACAATTTGGTATTTCGTATTTTTCAAATACCAAATTATTTACTTAATGAATGTCTTATATCAACATGTCCATTACTCATTAGTACAAGTCCGAAGAGAAATTTAAAGAATAAACATAAACAACTCAAATACATGTCTTTTAGTTGTATCAATTTGTTTTTTCTTGATGTCTTCTTACGTATTGATGTTCTATTATATTATGTCTCCACATAAAAAAAATAGAAATGATTGGAGAAATAGTATTAACTTTGTAATATAATCGATTACAACTTCAATACGGTATTATCGAATGCCATACCAAACTGAAATTTAATGTACCGATTACCGAATCACCGAATCGAAATTTAAATTTTGATATTTGGTATCTGCTTTTGATAATCCCAAACCGAATACTGAACGCCCACCCTTCCTCTGTCCCTATTTACTTGTCCAATTTTGACTTGACACACTTATTAAGAAAATAATAATTGACATGGTGTGTACCATTTTACCCTTTTTAATTGCAAAGAAGTTTTACCTTTTTCAAAAACATTAAACTCTCTAAATAAATTGAGAGTATAAAAAATAAAAAATATTGTATTTTCTTGATTTGTCAAATTTAGACAAGTTATTAGGGACAAAGAAAGTATAAAAATGAATATAATAAACTCTCTCACTTTTATAAATTAAACAAGTAAATATTGATCATCTATTTTTAGCAACAAATAAATATGAAATGGAGGGAGTAGTAATCTTGGAAAGCAATATATTTCAGTCAGATTCCATAGGTTCTTAGTTTAAGCTCTCCTCTTTTTTTTTTTTTTTTCAAAAGTAGCCTCTAGACAGATTTTCTTCTAGGAAACAAGAATTGACATTTAGGAATTAAAATATGTTAATCTTGCCCCAATAATCAATTAGCCCAGCCAGTATCTGACATCAGTTGAAAGTGATTTTCCACTGCTTACTGTCCTTTTTTTCAAATATATTGTCAGCAAGATTCATACAACCAACTTTAGTTTATCCTCACTCTATTATATTTACAAGGGTACTAAACAATTCATACTTCAAAAGATGTTGAATATCAGCCCCTTTAAATTAACCACTTCCAAGAATGTTCCATTGCTGCTATGACCATCCTTAACCCATAGAATAACAGACATATGGATGCAATGCAAACATTCTACTCCCTCTGTCCAGTTTATTTGATATAGTTTGACTTGATACAGTTTTAAAAAAGAAAAAACTTTTAAAACTTGTAATCTAAAATGCATGTTTGTGTGACTATCAACAGTAAAATTGTTACTAAATACTATGTGTTCTTTCAAAAACTGACTAAAAAGGAAGATGATTATGATGTACACCAAACAAGAAGAAAGAGAGTTACATGTAATTGACAATATGTAAAAGAAGAGAAATTTATGTTTTTGCCAAATCAATTATTTCTATCAATCTCTAATTCAAGTATGAAATACAATGTTTGTTTGCAATTTCAGTGTATGCTATTGGTCCTAGAAAGCAACATTTTCATCAATTTGCACAAAGAACTATCCACTTGGACTAGCTTTAATTAAGAAAAACAAATGTGAAAATATAATAATAACTTGAATCAAGAACAACACATAAAAGTTTTAACTCCTTTGATTAAAGGAGAGAAGTACCAGCATGGTTATGGTGCAGAAGATTATGAGCAATGGCATCCCTTGCAAGCTTAGCATTGGTCGATCTCAATTGAATCTCAGGAACCATTTCATCATCAATGAGCTCGAAATTGAGTTCTGGATCCATTTCCTCATTCCTCATCTGGCAAATATTATGCAACACGCAGCACGCCCCTAGCACCACTGGCAAATCTTGAAGTTTCACTTCTGTTCTTTTCTGCAAACAAGACCATCTCCTTTTCAATCTCACAAACGCCTCCTTCGCGACCCGTTGAACCTCACCAATCTTCTCATTGAAAGCATGTTGAGTCCAAGTCAGCTGCTGCTGTGTATAAGGCACTAAAATCCAATCCATTAAAGGGTATCCAGAACTCCCAACAATCCAAACATTGTTCAGTAACCCTGTATTCGCCCTCTGGAAAAGGGCGGATTTCTCCAGTACCTGATCATCAGGCATCGAACCAGGCCAACCGATACACACATCAGTAAACACCCCTCTTGGATCAACCACACCTTGGACTGTAATCGAATACGATGTCTTCTGATTCCTCTCTGTATGCCTCTTATTAAAATAAGCTGCAACACTAATTTTGGGAGCAATTATAGGTATATGAGTTGTATACATTGATCCCACAACATTAGTGATCCCTGACATATCCTCATACTCATCCTTTACATCCCTCATTTTCTTTTCATCAGGCCATTGAAGATACTTAGGCATCAAGACAGTCCTAATTGCAGTACAAACCTCTAGCACAAGCTTATGGCAAGTCGAAATCCCCAATCCAAATCTCTTCGAAACCAATCTCAAAGGCTCTCCAGTAGCCAATCTCCATATACAAACAGCAACACGCTGCTTCACAGGTACAGCATCTCTTAGCATAGTATTCTCTTTCGCAACCACAGAAGTCAATTCATTACATATCAATTCAAACGTATCTTTCCCCATTCGAAATGCTTTCTTAAACTCCTCTTCAGGGAAATCAGGGCTGTTACATAGATCCCACCAAGCTTTTGATCTATTCTTCACCCACAATCGCCTATGAGGCGCACCTTTTTCACTAGATTTATTACTGGAAACGGCTTCTTCCTCTGCGGCAGAAGCAAGGGCACAAGCAGAAGCAGTAGCAGTAGCAGTAACAGCAGCAGAATTTCCTCTCCCTTTCCGTTTTCGAACACCATCTAGCTGTTCTAAGTCAGAATGATGCTGTTGAACATTTGAATAATAATCCCACATCACCTTAGTTGTTTTCTTATGATTCGCTTCGAATAAGTGTTTGTTCTCTTCTTCTTCCTTTGCAAATTCCTCTTGTTCAGACTTTTCTTGTTCTTCAAGTAACAACAAAGATGTTAATATCTGTTTCAACTCCTTTGTTTTCACAGCCCCTTGATTTTCCGACCCAAATTCATCATTATTTTCAGCTCCACCAGTACTATTAGTTGGGGTTTCTTTCCTTCTTCTACGGCGTTTATTGGGTAAACTGTTTTGATTCATGATTTGAGAGGAAGATAGCTAGAATTTTCTGGGAAAGAAGGTGGTTCGGTTCATATATGGGGTAAAAGTAAAGAGTTTGAGAAAATGTGGTGTGAACACATAGAGACTTTTGGGATAAATGGGTGTTGAAAAATGGGATATACTATATATGTGTACAAAGAATTATTAATTAATGAAGAAAAACGTGTGTGAACGCGGCTTTGGCTTTGATTTGGATTTGAAGGAAGTTTCGAGGAGGCAAGAAAACGGATTTTTGGCTTTGAGGCCAAAAAAGATAAGAGGTAGGTGATAAAGACGGTGACTTGGGACTTTCCAAGACTTGAAAATAACATGCTTGAGATGTTTTTTTTTTTTTTTTTCCTTTTACAAGATACAAATCTTTTGACAAACATGTTTTTTTTCTTTTTAACTTTTTATTGTCATGTTACGTTTTTAAAAGTTAATTTGATTAAGTTAAATTATATTACATTAATTTAATATTTTAAATAAGAAAATGTGAATATTTAAAAACTATATGAAAAGTATTATAAATTTCATTTTTTTCATATCAATATAATGAAAAAAATATATAGTAAAATATTAATCAAAGTTATTATCATTTGACTCTAGAAAAGGAAATTATGACAATTAAAAGTGAATGGAGGTAGTATATTTTACTTCTCAATTTCATATTAATTGGTCTTTTTAAAAAAAAATTATAAATAAGAAGATAATTTTACTAATTTACCTCATTTATTGGGAATTTCACAAATAAATATCTAACACTTTTAAAATAAGATATGAAAAATTTAATTAATGTTTTATTGATTTAGTAAGGTGAACAACTAATCTAAGACAATTTTTTTAAAGAATGATCAACTAATATAAGATGGAGAGGATAGCTTTCGAACTCATAATTTAGAGTTAAAGTTAGAGGTGAAGAGTGTTTACTATCCCAATTTTATAAATTATTATTAAGTTATTTTATTTAATTATTTTATAAAGTTTCTTGTTTTCACATTGTTTAATGTTACCCTTCGATCCCTCTCTTGTCTTGAGTTTGTTTCATTTGAATTTATTCTTTTTTTTAATTAAATTAATGTAATACCGTGGATGTCTTGAGTTCTTGACCAGTTTGCTATAGGATCTAATACTAATTTAATAGTTTACTAGTTACTTCATTCGTTCATTTTTAAGTATTATATTTGTATCTGACATATTTTTTAAAAAGATAATGATTCATATGATTATTTGACCACCTTACTTCTATTAATTGAAATTTTTTTATTTGGTATTAGGTCTTGAAAAATAATCAGGAAATAAGTAATTAATGCTAAGAAAAAATATGAAAAAAATAATCATCTTTTTTATATTTAAAAGGTGATAAGTAAAAATAAAATTTATTAATTTAATAGTAGACAAGTAAAAATATATAAAAAAATATTTTGTGTGTTACGCATTTGTTTATATAAAAAGAAAAAAAATCACTTAATATTAATTTAAATTCAAATTTTAATTTTCGTTGCTGCTTCTTCATCTTCATTTATAACTTTTTGGGGGTGTAATTGTTATGATATTCCTTTTGAAATAATTTGTAGCAATACAACATTAAGGTTTAAAGATTGAATAAAAGGGAAATAGATAGGAAATGACATTATTTAATTACTATTATTTAAAAAAAAGAAGTTACTATTATGAATACATCTTTTTTTTTTCTTTTACATTTTTTTCCAATTGAACTTTGAATGGTTCTCAACATGTTTACGAGCTTGACAAATCACTTTTCTTTTTCTCAATTTTCCTACTTTAATAAAAATAAATAAATAAATAAAAACATTCTTGCCAAACCATTCACAAGATGAACGTTACATTTCTTTTGTTCAACTTTTGACTTCTTGGAGTTGTCTGATTGTGTCAGTTATCTTTAAATGCAATATAAAATTTTAACTAACATTCTATTTTTTTTTCATTTTATTGATATGAAATCTTTGCAATTTATAATATAGTTTTTGAATATTTTTTTTAAAAAAAAAATCAAATTAATATAATCTATTTTAGTTTTAAAAATTAATCAAGTTGACTCTCGAAGAAAAGTGTAACATAACATTTTTTTTTAGAGAGTATTAATTTTGTTAGAAGTCCCTTGGTTCTTTTCATAGAACATTTATTATTTTCCTTTTTTTTTTCTGGTTAGCAAAAGAAGTAAATTATTGAATGAACTTGCTGATTTGTTTCTTTAATTATTGAAGATTATAGTAGGCCCCATTAATAAAGAATCTGATCAGACTCAGTTTCGTTTTTTATACAACTAATACTCTACTAATTTAGGGAACAAGATTTTCTTCTTATGTTTGACATCTAGCCCCTAAATATTTATTTTGATTTTTTATTTGGTATTTGAGTTTGAGCTCGATTTAATTCAGATAGCGCAGTCATTTATGGAGTGACACTTCCAACATAATTTTTTTCATATTCAGAACTTGAATCAAAGCTCTAATTAAGATTGGAACAGTTATATCAATGCCATGTTAGTACATTTAGCACCTAGATATGCAATTATTAAATCTTTGTTTAACAACTTCATTATATATGTAGAGTTGCATTGAAGTAGTATATTTGATCAATTTATGTAGAGACATAGATAATTAAAATCATTTGAGAAGGGCAAGGCCCTATCTATCTTGATAATTTTGTCAATTGCGTGCGACATCAATCTTGACAAACAAAGTGTAAACCAAAATGTGATATACACGGAAATTGTTGGGGTGATGGAACTTACATACATTTGCTAACATTGGATCCACATCATATAACCATCATTCATGTAAAATTGTTAACCAATGGGATGACCCTTTTTCAAGAAATACCAACTATTAAATGCACTATTTCAAAAGTGTCATGGATCAATAATTTTTATTATTATTGTAGTGTTCAGGTCACCTTGATTAATTTTATGGGATATTTGTCACCTCTCATCAAGGACAGGTAACTCAGTCTATCAATAGGCTAAGACATATGTGAATAATCATCTAGTGTTTTTTGTCTCCTCTGAAATTCGAACCTAAGACCTCACGACTCTCAGCCACTTTGTTGATCACTAGGTCTCAACCACTTTATAGAACCCGTCAATATAAATCTTAATTCTCCCCAGACCCCATGCATTTTGGAGAAAAGAAATCTGAGACGAAAGAGTATTGTTTGCAATAATTTTAAAGTGACAAAAAATAAATTGCAATCACAAATAAAATATGAAGAAATATAGCTTTATTAACAAATATTTAGGTACAGTTCTATTCTTCCCTTGATTCTTCTCTCATAAGATTTATCTATGATTCGAGGGTCATTAATGGCGTATTTCTCAAACTAGGATAATTGATTTTGATCTGTCTATGAATATTTCATGAATTTGCAGAATATTCGAAATGCCTCTTTAAGAGAATATAATAACCTTTATATAGACACACACTAGAGTTTATGGTTAGAGTAGCCTCCAAGAATTCTAACTGAAATCGAATACATCTTGTAGAGTTCCAACTAGAATTGAACACGTCTTGAAGAGTCCCACAATTTTTCAATGTTTACAAGTATTTCTAACATGTGTAGTATATCGGTTTATAGCAAATTTATGTATAACTACGTCAACTCATGATTTCTCCGTAAAACTAGATATTATATATATATATATATATATTATTATTTTAATTTTTTTTTCTATAATAAATTTGTTGACATCGTGTTACAAGATGGCTCAATGGTGCACAAAATTAATTGTATATATATTGAATTATTTACCTAAAACACTAAGGATTAGTTATCACTTAATACATATTTTTCCTTTCTTATTTTAGTGATCCTCTTATATTCTAAAAATTCTAGATTTACCTCGATATCGTGTATAATTGGATGGCAGAAGAAGTAAGAAGTTGGCAAGTATGCATGTGAAGTGGGCATGAATGTCAACGAACGACAGTTTTGGGCTTGCTGTTGTTACGCGGTCACAGCTATATTACAGTTTCTTAACGTCAATACTCAATATTAATTATATTCTAGTCTAGGATTTCTACAATGCCAATTTGTCTTCCTAAATTAAGTTTATTTTAATATTAATAAAAGAAGAATATGATTAGTCAAACAAAGATGTAGCATTTGTCACGCATTCTATATGACACAGTACCAATAATATGATTTGAATGTTTCTACTCACCTAAAAACTAACAAATGTGTGTGAAGAGACCAAATTTTGCCAAAGGTGGTTTACGGTCACTTGTCTAATTGCTTTTGGGGTCAAAGTGGGGTTGGCCTAAATCCATAATGTTTTCACACTCTTAAAATGGAAACTGAATACAAGATCATTTTGTTTTTTGGGTTTTTCGTGGAATAGTATTTATATTGGAGTCTGATTAATTTAGATTCATATCATACTCGAGGGGGTTTGCTGAAATTAATAATGTTCACACTCTAAGATTGAAAAGTGAACGAACACTCGATCGATTCTGACTTGACATCAAATTTTAAAAAAATATTTATTTATTTTTAATCATGTGATTTTAAATTAAAAATGTATTATATGTAGTAAAATGTCTTTAATCTTGTGATCTTAAACGTGTCATATGGAAAGTTGAAATTTAAAACTTATAACAAGGAATGGAAAATCATTTTATTTAAACAGATTAAAAAGGAAAGCAATTTAATCGAGAGGATTTGAGTTTAGATGATTTTGTGTGAAACCGACCAATCTCATGCTGGACTAAAATTTTATTTAGCTCATAATTGCGCTAAATTTATGTCATGCTACCTACTTTAGGTATATAAGTCATGGGCCCTAGGGATGATTACATTTTTTCTAAGACATTTTTGCTAAAGTAATCAATCATATGTGCTACTCTTTTCTACAAATGAAAGCGACACCATTATCTTTTTATTTTTGTACATTTAATAACATCATATTATAGTAATACAAAATAATGTCATGATATATTTTAAATTATAAACTTTAAAAGTTTTTTTTTTTCCATAAGATTCTTATTGAATCAAACAACAAAATTTGTACTTAAATGGTGTACATCATTTATGTTCATAACCTCAAGCGGAAAGACTATTGGTGATATTTTTTGAATGGATATTTTTTTCTATTTTGTTGGTTAGATTTTTTTACAAAATTGAGTGAAGTAAGAAATAATATTATTAAAGAAATGTCACTTTCTCCCATATTTAAACTTTGAATATATTTTGAAATGTTTTATGTGAAAATTGTATGAAATAGCAAATTATTAATTCAAATTAAATGTTATAGCCATATTTTATTTTATTTGTAATTCGCAGCAAACATCCCATTTTTTTGCCATCTGATTCGATATATAATTAGCCATTTTCGGTATACAATTACCCATTCGGTATACAAATGTATAAAATGCGTTTGTGTTTATATAAAGCGAGAGAAATGTGATGAGATGGAGTTGCTCGGATGGTAAGCACCCCTCACTTCCAACCCGAAGGTTGCAAGTTCGAGTCACCAAGAGAGCAAAAGGGGTGGGAGCTCCTAGGGAGGGTTAAAAAAAATATTAAAAAAAAAAGAAAAGCGAGAGAAAAGTGTATATAGAAATACAAATACATATATTTTCGTCCTATAGACTTATAATTATACAAATACAGATTTTTACAAATTACAATGCATAAATGAATTTATACAAAACTGAACAATTTGTATAAAATTGGATGTATCTAGCAAATTATACAAATCAAAAGCTCCATAGCAAACATAAAATTTGCTATGGAGCGCAATTATGCAAACTATAGCTATAACATACAAATATGATTTTTATGTTTGCTATATGTGAAAGTTACTCATGTTTTAATGACATCTGGTCATTTTGGTCTCAAAATACAAGTTCTATGACAATATATATTAATAGTTTAAAAACACTTGTCCTATGTTCGTTCAATTATAATTATTTAATAAAAAACTTTAATTTAATAATAATAATTCTATTTTACAACATCATATACTATATATACGATACATACGTGCAACGCACGTGCCGTGTGTCATATAAATAAGAAGGATGGAGTAGTTTTTTATGTCATCATATAAATAAGAAGGATAGAACAATTCTTTTTTTGTTTTTGTTTTTTTGGTTTCACATATGATGTTTACTTTTGGAGCAAGATTAAATTCGGTATCAGTCCGAAAAGTCACATTAAAGATAAAACATTTCTTAACAAAGACGATTCCGTAATTAGAAAGATTCGTGCCCGAAACGGTTAAGGCTTAAACAATATTCCATCCGCGCTCATATTAGTTGATCACTTTCCGTTTTACATGATTTTAAGAAATTATAAATAAAATGATCTATTTTACTAATTTATCCTTATTGATATTGATGGTTATTTAGATAAATTGTGAAAAATATGTTTAATATTCATAGGGCATATGAATAGATACATACAAAGTAATTGATGAACTTTTGAAAAAAAAGAAGAAAAAAATTAAAACTTGTAAGTTTTTTCAAGCTTCAAAAATAGTATTTAATTGTAGGGATGAAATGAGATTTAAAAAAATAAATTAATTATAGCTTAATTTAATAAATGGACAAGTAATTTGTGACATAGTATATAGTAAGTAAGATGATCAAGTGATGTAGAGTAGCTACCTAGCTATAACAATTATATTGCAATTAAAAGAATGTTGTCCATATATATAAGCAAGTACATTAAAGGCTGATAGAATTGCAATAGGTCTGTCCTTAACACAATATATTGTAGTTTTAATCAGAGCGTAAACAGCTAACCACCATTGTTCTGGGTTTACAGCCATAGCATGATTGTTTAGTAGACGTTCAAATTGACGAAGTTTATTTATCAATATTATATTAGTTGTTCTTATATTCTCGTGGTTACTATTTTAATGCTTAACTATCATTAAATTAAATGGATAATGAAATCAAACGACGAATGGATAAGTCGGTGCTAACTCGTGTCACAGAACATACTTATTTGTAGTCCATATGAACAGACTCGGACCTCTTTTAATGGGAACAATAAATATTTACATTGTTAAGTATTCATTTCCACATTCCATTGAAACCAACAGTATATTGTCCATTTTAAATAAAAGAAAAATATCACAGGACAGGCAAAGTAACAACATTTTGATTTTTGCACTTCTGTAATTTCTTTGGGAAGAGGATATTGATAATCAAAATGCCATACTTTCAGCAAACTAGTTTGGCCCAGTACAAAGCTCTTTGCTTCACAAAGAGAGGAACCAACATCATTGCCTCTTCAATATGAATGCCGAATAACTTCACAGATAGCAATTCCATCGTTTCTTCAGCTGGAAGATCAGCTCAAGTAAGAGATTTGCCAGCCCATTCTCTTTCTCGTCGCTTTTGCTTTGCCATCATTTTATTGAACTTCTCTTTCCCTTTCTCCAACAAAGGATCGTGTACCACGTAATCATTGGGGTCCTCCCTACGAGACATTTTGTCCTGCCGATAGACCCAATAATTTAAAAAGGAACAAAGAACATAATAAGCATGAAGGTTTCTGTGATTAACATTTTATATTTTAAGTGAAAAAGTTTGATTCCTATTAAATTCCCACTGACCCTCCCCCTCCCCCTCACCCTTCTTGAAAGCAAGAAACGCCAGAAAAGCAACCATGTAGAGGGCTTAATAATGGGGAATTGCACCATAAGGAACCAACCGCCTTAAGACCAAGTAACTCTAACCAGAAACAACATATAAACTTTATATACCTTTCCAGGTTCAGGAGTGAATTTTAATGTAACTGCTGCCCAATCAGATAATTCTTCCTCCTTGACTGCATTAGCAGATTCATTGGCTTTAGCAGACAGTCCAGCCTTAAATTTCTCCAATTTTGCTAGCATCTAGCAGACAAACAAATAATGGTTAACTGCAAAGTTGCTTAGAACAAAGAAAACTAACAGCAAGAACAGATATCCTTTCCACACAAGTCCAAAGTTAAGTCAGAATGAATCTAATTAATGTCTTCTAATTATTACCATGAAAACTCAACATTTTCCAACATATTAGAATTTACATAGAAACATGATTGCAAGTTATTTTTTTCCCCCTTGAGATGTTTAAATAACATCTAAAAATGCAAGAACACCTGTAACAGAGACCATGGATGGACGCCAATTGGAAAGAGTCCAACGTAAACCCTGTAAACTATGCCAGTCTTAACAATAAAGCACTACATATAATAAGTCAAAACATAGAAGACAGAGGATCAAAGAACATTTAGTTTATTTTGGCCATAGTGCCACGGCAAAAAAAAAACCCTTAATTGCCACATGTATCAAGAGGGACAAAACTGGAAGAAATAGCTATTGGTTCAATGCAAGAGTCAGCTTTCGGGAAAATCACAAAATTCTTTTTTGGTCAGGAAGTAGAATGGGAGAGTATATGAAAACAGATCCCTAATCACACATCTCATTCAGTGAAGCTGGACTTTATTCCAAAAATTCCTTCTTCCGTTCAAGAGGGAATAAAGTTTTTTAGTGTGTGTGCTGGTAAAGGTGGGGGTATTTCCAATCCCTGGATATCATCTACCTTCACCAATACTAGTGTCTTAAGCTCAATAAACGATGCTTCTTTATATGTGTCAGCCTGTGTGTGCATTCCGATTGTCTACATCCTACAGATAAAGACCCTTTTTTTATTTACTTCAGTATCTCTTTTATATTATTTTTCGTTTTGTTCCCAATCAATAAATTTCAAAACAGAGACCAGAAAGGAAATTGTAACAGTATTTTCTGGACAGCCAAAGAACAAGAAATAGATGCATACGTCTTCTTCGTGTCCTTTTCGTCCTCGTTTCTTTTGCTTTAGCAGCTGTCTTTCTCGTTCAGGGCCAGACAACAACTGTAAGTCTGTATTTGCATTGGCCATACGTTCAGCTCTTGCTTCAGAGCCTATACCTTTTCTCTTTAGAGACAACTTATCCACTTTTGGCTGGTCATCATCATGTTTAGCATCAGACCTGCTAAAATCAAATTATGATCACTGAGCTGCAACTAATGAGCCTCTAAATATGCTAAGGGATAGAGGCACATAGTTTATGTTAGAAAATATTACACAAAGGATTTTCCCATGAGTCATTTCTGCACCAAAAGAGAATATAAATCTGCAAATCAAATAGTTCAATATTTGGCACGAGAATGAATACAAACCACAGTTTTATTAGTGTGACATTAATGGCTATCAATATGCCAATCTCAACCACGGATCCTTGGACACATAGCAAGCAACAAAATACTCAAGAAAAGTAGTGTATCAGCAAAGGGGATCCCAGTATGCCTTATGGAATGAGCATGTAGTGATTTTTTTTCCCCATAAAGTAATAATTGAACAAATTTCGTGAGAAGAATCCCAGTATACAAGTGGTATACCAATTGGAAGGAACCTATGCCAAAATATAATTCTCCACAAGTTGTCTAAGTAGTCTATACTAATTGGCACCTAAAGGGAGCTTAAAAATTTACCAAAAAGAAAAAACATACCCTCATTTTTATTTTGTACAAAAGCAGTTTCCACCCTTTTAGAAGGAAATGCCAGCAAACAAGGCTTTCCCTCAGTATATAATCTGTTTTTTGATAACCGAGAAATCCCTGAGGGCCAATGATGGTCGAAACCTGGTGGATAATAGGTCTGTCCCTCTACCCTTCTCCATTTAAATACAAAGTTTTTGTCTACGAAAGGGTTCGAACACGTGATGTGTAACCTAACCCAGACATCACATCTTGTTCTTACCACTAGGCCAATGCCCTGGGAGCTTCCCTTAGCATACAACATGTAATATAGGAAAGATGTAATCCATCATTTCAATCAAACCTGAGGACTTTCCTCAACCATCCAATCCATTTACTAAAGTTCTCATATTTAAGCTCCAATAGCTTCCTATTTCTCAACTTAATACCATCAATAACCTGCTACCCAACAAACAGTATTAAAGGTAACTATGAAGAGGAGGGTTCATCAAAGACCAAAAACATTAACAGTTCATATGGAGTCAGTGACTAGAAGACTATCAGGAATTTACAGCTCAAATATTCAGCAACAAAATTAGCATCAGAATTGGAAATAGTGAAAAAACTCCCTTTTGGGAGGGTAACTAACTAGGTAATGGCCCCCTCAAGCTCATGTACCCTGATATCTTTATCCTAAACCAGCAGCAAAGGGCTAGCACTAGTGAAGTTTGGAGCAACTAGAAATGGAAGTTACAGGAGAACTTTGAATGACTGGGAGCTGACAGATTTGTTGAGTTCCTTAAAATCATCAATCAGTTCACTGGAACAGTTCAAACTCAAGACAGATTGGAATGGAGAACAGAACTCAAGCATTTTTTAGTAACAATGTGACATTGTTATGGCTTTGGAAGCACATTTGGAAAACTAAGACCCCACACCCATACAAAGTGACATATTTTGTTTGGCTAGTCGTCAAGCAAGCTTATTTGACTTAGGACAGGCAACAGAGAAGCGGAATACAACTTTGCTCTATCTGCCACTTATATGGAAAAATACTACTGAATATCATTCCTTGAGGAAGAATGTGATAAAAGGTAGGGTTCATCGAAGACCAAAAACGTTACCAGTACATATGGCATCAGGGACTAGAAGACTATCAAGAATTTATGGAAAATATTCAGCAACAAGTTTAGCATCAGAATTGGAAATGGTGAAAAAACTCCCTTTTGGGATCATAACTAGCTATGTAATGGCCCCCTCAAGGTCACATACCCTGATATCTTTATCCTAAACCAGTAACAGAGGGCTAGCAATCGTGAAGTTTGGAGCAACCAGGGTTGGAATCTAAGTTACAGCCTTACAGGAGAGCTTTGAGTGACTGGCAGCTGACAGATTTGCTGAGTTCCTCAAAATCTTCAATCAGATCACTGGAACTGTTTAAACTCAAGACAGATTGGGATGGAGAAAACAGAACTCAGGCATTTTTTCAGTAACAATCTGACCTTGTTATGGCCTTGGAAGCACATTTGGAAAACTAAAACCCCATACCCATACAAGGTGACTTGTTTTGTATGGCTAGTAGTCAAACAAGCTTATTTGATTTAGGACAGGCTACAGAGAAGGGGAGTACAACTTTGCTCTATCTTCCACTTATGTGGGAAGTATGCAGAAACAAACAGTCATCTCATTCTACACTGCAGAGTGACTACACAACTTTGGGACCATCGTCCTTGTTATTGTTGGTCTGAGCTGGTCAGTGCCAATGACTACTCTTGACATGCTTCCCAGCTGGAACAGAAGGGGAGGCACTAAGGTACAAAAGAGAAGATGGATATGATCCCAGGCTGTATATGGTGGATTATGTGGAGGGAAAGGAATCTAAGATGTTTTGAAGGAAATAGCAACCGAATCCAGAAGATAAAACTTAGTTGTATTGTGATTTTTCATTTTTTGGTGTAAACAGGAGTACATAGGTGACACTGAGGCTCTAATGCAAGTTTTAGAGTCTCTATAGAGCAACATTTTTTGTTTAGATTAGTCTTGTTCACTTTTGTAATTATGGCTGCACAACCTTACTGAATTTAATATAAGTTTGTTATCTCAAAAAAAGAAGTGGCTAGCATGTTCTTAATGTTGAAAAATACAACATTACCAGTTTCAGAAAAAAAAAAAGTGAGTCAGGAATTAATATGAAGAAAGTTTAGGGTTTTCGGGGGCTGTTTTGTTCTTGAAAACCTAAATTGCATGGGTTGATATGGGTGGCTTTTCAGAGTTTTGGGGCTTATTGTATATTACTCCCTCCATTTCAATTTATTTGTCCTACTTTCCTTTTAATTCCGTTTAAAAAAGAATGTCTCTTTCCTTTTTTGGCAACTCTTTAATTTCAACTTTTCACAAAGCGTATTTAAGACCACAAGAATAAAGGACAATTTGGTACATTCTACATATCTTTAATTTAAGGCCACAAGATTCAAAAGTATTCTTTACTTTCTTAAACTTCATGCCAAGTCAAAACAGGACAATCAAATTGAAACGGAGGGAGTAGGTTGTACTCCTAAGTGTAGAGTTAACCTTTACATATCAGGCAAAAAAATGAAAAACAGTAATGGTGGAAATTCCCACTCCAACTGTTAAGTCAACCTCAAATTTTTCAACCAAATTTAAAAAAGAAAAGAAAGAAAAGATCACATATTTTTCGCATGGCCTATGTGTCTCTATTGGAAAACAAGCACTTTATAATATGTTTTATTCAGTTCCAAGAGTCCTCACCACATAAACTATTTCCTGTCCATTCAAGTCTTAATGGCCACATATAAACACCAACTTAAACTGATCACTTACAAGAAAGATAGTGAACAGAGTAAAAGCATATTCATGTAGTTTAACAGGTAGCACCTAGAATAAATACTGGACAAAAACAGTTGCTCACGAAGCTAGATGTCAGACACCATTTGTATTATATTATAGCAATGTGTTAAAAGAAGGTTAAAAAAAACATGGAGAGAAAGAAGATTAGACCTGCACCTTGAAGGAGATGGTGAACGATTTCTTGCATTCCCATTCTCTGAATAAACCAAAGATAAATGCCAAATGATTAAATTCTCAAAAAAAGTGCAAAATGAAAGAAAATTGACAAAGCTTAACTAAATGAATCCATGTGGGAAATGAATTGTATACAACTATACATGTAAAACTATGACGTGCAAGGACTAAATAGTTGCAGACCTATAAAAGTACAAATTTGCGCAATCTACATGGTGCAAACATTCTGATCTGTGGTAAGTTGTGGATGGGAAAGAAATCCCAGTGGATGAAGAGAGGATTATTGAGAATCTACTACAGGTGTTCAATTGCAAGGTTAGAGCTCTTCTGACCACCAATCTGGAGTTACCCCTAGGTGCATGTAACAAGGACCAAGCAACATAGAATCTGGTGATGGAATGACTAAAGAAGAGAATCACAAAAAGGCAGAAAAGATATTTGTCAAAAGACGGTAAGGAAGTAGATTAAGAGCACAATGCCACACATCCTCACATATTTCATGTCCCTGTTACAGACAAGACACAGAAATTTCACTTGGTTAGTTGGGAGACTGCTACAATGCCATAGAGGTTGGGAGACCTCAGGTTGAAAGACCTACATGTCTTCAACAGAGCACTAAGAGTGGTTATGTAAATTCGAGAGAGGAGCATGCTCTATAGAAGAAGATGATAGCAGAAAAATATAGTACTAAAAACATTTCTACCCCTTTTCCGACTAATAACATCACATTTAGAATAGAGGACAGGAGAGAGTCAGCTTTGGGGGTCATAGTTGGTTTGAGGATAATACAGTGAGGACCACTTTTCCAAATAAACCAAGTTTCATACCAGATGGAGAGATAGTTTAACAGATCCAGAGCCAAAAAGTGAGATTTCACTGGGACCGAGGCTTTGGAGGACCCATCAAGATTGGCAGATATCAGAATTTACAGAAGTCTGGTTGAATTGCATCACAAACAAGGATTCATGGAGGTTGGGGTGGGAAGAAATGGCAGGTTCTTAGAGAAAACAACATAACAAGCTTTTGATAAGGGAAAAGGCAGGCTACGCACACCTTTTGGTTTGAATTCCCAGGACGCCGAGGAAAACATACACTTGGTTTGTAGCAACTCAAGTGATCTTAACAGCTTAAATTTAAGAGAACACATATGTCAACTGGTGTTCTATGTGCAAGAACTCAGGTGAAGATGTGGATCATCTCCTTCAACATTGTCAGGTAGCTACTTGATTTTGGTGTGATAACTTTGAGATGGTTTGGAGTTAACATGTTAACACCAGACACCATGAAAGAGGCATTGTTCAGCTAGGCTTTTGGAGGAATGGCAAAAAGAGGCATGATGTGGGATGTAGTTCTACTAACACACATGTGGGTCACATGAAAAGAGAACATGATTTGTTCTATTTGAAAAACAGTCTATTATTTGTAGTTTCATTTTGGTGCAGCCATAAGGTTCTAATTTATATACAAGATCTGGTGGCATTCATAAAACACCATAGTTTTGTCTAGGGTCTCTGCCTTTTGGAATACCACTTGTACAGTGAAGCTTTCTCCATCACCAGTAAAATTTACTTAAATTAATAAAACAAGTTCAGTTAACTGCATTATTTCATACAAGTCAACTAACAGTCCGCACAATGAAAGCATACTTAGCAGCACCGCAAAATGCCTTTGAATTTTCAAGATAATTGAAGAAAATGCTTGGTCAAACGAGTTTTTACAAAACAAATAAAACGAGACCACATTGTGCAAAGTGCTTCAGTAGTAGTTTTATTCTTCGAATTTAGATAGATGTTTTTACCACTGAGCAACTTCTGTTTGGGTGGCGGATCGCCAAGTTCTTTCCTCCTTTTTAGTATCTGCTGACGCATTCGTGAATCAAAGCCAGCCTCATCTTCATCACTGTTGTCAAGGGATTCTTGAAAACCCGCTTCTGATTCTTTACGAGACGCTTCCTTCTTTGATCCCAAAGCTTCTCTGATGGTCAACTGCACATCCCTTGTTGATTTTCCTTCAGATGAGTCCTGCATAAGTAGTTTTTCCTGTGTTATTTACTCTAAAACATAATAAGTAGTGAAAAAAGGTAGCCTGGTGCAGTATACTCCCACTATGCACTGTATTCAGACAGGCCAAACCAAATTCAGTCTATGCACTGGTGTAGTCTTACCTTGCATAAGAGACTGTTTCCATGACTTGAAACCTTAACCACATATAAATTATAATAATCGGCCGAACCACATTGAGTCTATTGGAAGTAGTCTTAGCTTGCATTTTTGCAGGACACTGTTTCCATGACTTGAAATCGTAACCTCATCTGAATAATATAGTCTATGAACACATCATCAAAAATAATCTGGTGCTTATGACAGCTTACTTAACAAAAATTCCAAAAGTAACACTGATTCAGAAGACGACAATGACAACAAAATCCAAATGTGCTGACCATGATGCTGAGAGTGACACACATTATCTTACAACTCCAAGGTTTGAGATGTTGAAGGGGAAGTCATTTGGAACAAAATAGGGGACAAAACTGTAATCAGCACAACAATAATGATGATTGCACCTCCATGCAATGATTCAAATAGGATACGACATAGCGGTTGAATATGGAATGGGAGCCACAATTATTACCAATATTTTTTGTGAACAAAGAGTATCCAATTTTAATAATAAAATATTACAAGGAACAGATGAGAAAGGATCCAAGCGGAGCTATTTGTGGTAAATCTGGAGGAAATGTTTAGAACATAAAGTAGTATTATACATAGATTTGGGACTATAACAAGTTAGGTGATGATATTAGAGCAACATTGTAGTAATTTTGGAAGAATTGGATTGTAGTGAGCCAAAGTCTAATACATAAGACACAAAATGTGACAACCATGACAGGTAGGCTAATATACAATCATCCTTGTTAAGTTCAGGCTATTGCACAACGATCAATGAAGTTTACCCCTCTCCTGTTGGGAAAAGAGAACCATAGGTTATTGAGTAGAGCTTTACAATGGCGTGGATCAAATTGTGACAATAGGCTATTTAATGCTTCCTAGATGGATTTATACTAAGCATCTGCTTTAGAGCAGATATTTGAGGCACTAGGATGCAATCTTACTGCTTCTTAATGAACTCTATTTAAGGAAAACATATGATTTGAACTTACAAAAATAATACTTGTCCAATCTCAAAAAAACAAAAAGAATACTAGTGATGAGAAGTAATATATCAGGTGCCTCTTTAATCCTACAACAACATACCCAGTGTGATCCCACAAGTGGGGGCTGGGGAGGGTGGGGTGTACACAGACCATACCCCTACCTTTATGCCTCTTTTATCCTACGCAGAAAAAATCAATTCTGCTTGGCTAAAGCTTTGATGAAACTAGAATTGCTCTTCCATTGCTTACAATGTATCAGCAAAAAAATGAGGTACAAAAATAACCTACTGCACGTCTTTATGCACTTAACTTCCTTACCCAAGGCTCTCATAAATTTATTTTTACATTGCAACTATAAGGGTAGAGCCCTTGCCTACTTTTGTAGATAGAGAAGATGCAGATTGGCATATCACGGCAAACATAGAAAAAATATAGGCATTACCAAAGCTTGATCATGTTTTCCTTCCTTCAGCAGACGTGGATCATCCAAGACATCGTGACTGCTTCTTATCCTTGAACTCACAGCTACAAGCTCTTTCTCCTCCTCTTCTGCTTCTTCCCCAAATGAAAGCAAGTTCAACTTTCTGAGTGAAGCAGAAAAGGATTTGGTAAAATCATAAGATATTGATGAAAAGATATTCCACTTTCTAGATAACTGCTTCAGTTAGAACTTAGAAGTCAGGAAAAAGATCTTACTTGGTAGCTTTCTGTTTTGCATCTTTCTTCTCAGTTGCAACTCCAGAAGGCAAAGCTTCTGCAGGCTTTGCTCTTGGGACAATATCCTCAAAAGGGTTCCATAATACCTACCAATTATTCAAAGAATAAGTTGCAATTAAACATTAAACTAGTACCTAATCCAGTGGCAGTAGAAGAAGATCTACAAGTCTAAGACTCCCCACAAAACATAAGAATGTTAAAGCAAAATTTGCAAAAAAATACATCTCTTAAACTAGATATAATTGAGAAAACAGAGAGAATTCCCAGAGATTAAAGAATAAAAAATTTTGTGACAAAAAGAGGAACAATAAAAGAAGCAGAAGCATAGTCAGATGATTTTATTTTACCATTAATACGGCATTTCCCTTTTTTAATCAAATAACGTCTTACAATATAATAAATAAAGAGGTGGAGAAGTGGACAAAGTTCTCACAGAAGATTAATTAAGACAAAAAAGCTGCAGCGAACAAGAGAAATTCAAAGAAGGCCATTGATGCTGTAATGGGGAACAAGAGAAATTCACAGAAGAGCATGTAGAGGACAACCAAAAGACATAGAATAAAATAGTTCAAAAAGATACACATCTTCTGGTTACACACTGACCATAATTGATAGCATCGATGCTGACCTACTTGCATTAAGGTTGACAGGCTTCAATGAGAAATCAATAAGATGCTTATTGGGGAAGAAGAGCTCAAAAATGAGCCCAACAATTATGGTGAAGAGTGGGCTAAGTGCTACACATATTTCATGGTTCAAGTCCAAGGGGAGGACAATTGGGCCAACATGAAAACCAAGAGAAGGGGCCCACATGGGACCCAAGAAAAGAGTTAAAATTTCAGCCAAAAGTGGGCTGCGAATAGGGGCTGAATTCATGCCCAAAGACAGGTTGAAATGGATGTGCAATTGATACCCAAGCAGGGGCTGCACTAGGCTTGAGTTTTGGTGTCAAATTTTGACACTTCTTTCCTTTTCTTGTTAGGTAGTTTTGGGAAGAAGTGTTACATTAATTTCTATTTGTTTTTCTAGTTTAAAGTTTTCTAGTTTGATTTTAGTATTTATTATTTCCATGAAAGTAGGATTTGAATCTCATGCTATTTGGGATAGATTTTCCTTATATATAGGGGTGGATTTTGTTATTTTTAAAAAGAACATTATCATGAATAAGTAACTCCTTAAAATCAATGTGTTGTAACCATATGTTCTCTAGGATAGCCCCCAATTACCCCCACTATCTACAATTAGAGGACAAATATCTGAATATAGATTTTGACAATGCCTATTGAATAGAGTCAGGAACTTCTCTTTCCAATTGCTAGAAATCAAAATTATATTGATGTGTGAAGCCACTTTCTATTGCTTCATGTACACTTTGCACCCAAAAGAAAATCAGCGACGTCACAATTAGAAATGAAGCTGGAGAAATCACTTGATATTTCCTCCAAATTTCTATTGTTATTTCTTATTTCTTTCACAAATCTAATGGTAACAACATTAGCTATAATAACCCACAGAAGCTGTCACTTTCTCGCATTTCATACAATTCATCCCACAGATCTTGTAAAGAAGTTACAGTCTATGTAGATTGCAGAAAGTGCCTCATTCAAAAAAATTCTGATCATTTTGAGATGGCAAAATAATGATCGTGTTGCTTTGGTTTGCTCAACAATGGACATCACCCTTAAGCTCATAAAATAAAAATACCATCCTATGTTCCTCTAGAGTCTAGAAACGCCCATTCGACCCATCCACCACCTCATGTGCTTCAGGCCTCCTGTTCCATTATTATTGCCATCTTGGCTGCAAACATATCGCAGAATGCCTCCATTTCATATTTTACTCCTTTAAAGATGTATCCTCTTCTTCGGACACTTCAACCCCATCTGATCCATGCCAAAATTTCTATAAGCATATCTGTAAAACATTTCAGGCACTTCCCTTCCACCCTCCGCTCATTCCACGTTCTTTCATCATAATTTACAGTGGAGAAAGATACTTTAATTCTAAATCCCTTTCTCAACCTACATTCTTTCTCAATTCTCAGAAATAACCAAGTGTTTCATTCTCAGAACCCACAAATGAAATCCCTACAAAAATATTCTGAATGTCTAAAAAGATTCTTTTGGCCTAGATTGTTTCCAGGTTATCATCAATCGATAAGGATCCTAGAGTAGTATGTCCAAGTTCACTCAAATTTGGACAAAGAACTAAAGCAAACATTACATTACCAAACGAAATGGAGAAGAAAGGTATACGTAAAAGCATGCTATCTATTCTGAGACCCTGAATTGCACAATATCTTCGCAGCAAAAGCTCTTATCCAGAAAATGATGTCAATATTGACCACTAGTCCAATGACCTCAGGTTGGCTTTATGATTTTGGATATTGATGCAAGCACAACACACATGTAATTAGTTAACCCATGAGAAAATCAGAAGCACAATGGCAACAGATGTGGAAAGTGCACAAAATAGTAGGGTAAACCACATGAAAAATAAGTAAAATAACTGATTTCAAATACCATTAAGGCCCTCGTTTGTTTTCACTAAGATTAAGACATTTGAATCTGAATGATTAAGATGTTGTCTCTAGGTCTGTACACTAGATGATTAAGACTTTGTTTTTCAATGTATGAATGTGCATAACTTATTTATTTATATTTAAACATCACAGATATATATATAATTTAAATAAGAAAGTCATTGATCATTTCTCAAAAAGAAAATTTAAGAGAGGAGGCTGTTGGATTTTGTAAATACAAGAATCAGAATGAAACGTACTTGCTGATGGTAGAATGCCTACTTTGAATGTTGTTCTTTCTCTTTATTTTCTCACAGAATATGGGCGTTTTGTTTCCTCTTTGTTTGGCTTAAGTTGTGGACATCTTGTTGGTCTTCTTAAACCCTAATTTCACAACTGAAGCTTATATTGATAATACGCTCCATTATGCTCTCAGGCACTTTCCCTGAGATAATTCTCTTCCCTACTTCCTGGGGGGGGGGGGGGGGGGAGGGGGTTCCTCTTTTTTATTTTTTTGAAATTGGTAAATTTTATTCATCAGCATTAAGGGTATGCTGGCCACCTCCAAAAGAGAGCAATTACAAGTTTCCTATCAAAT